>PVJN01015409.1:0-44435 GCA_004026805.1 Lasiurus borealis | reverse complement strand
TCTGGTTACCCAGTCGTTGTTTAATAGCATGCTGTTTAGTCTCCATGTGTTTGACTTCTTTCTATTGTTTTTATTATAGTTGATTTCCAGTTTTATGCCACTGTGGTCTGAGAAAATGCTTGATATGATTTCTATCTTCTTGAATTTGAAGAGACTTTTCTTATGACCCAATATGTGATCTATCTTTGAAAATGACCCATGTGCACTGGAGAAGAATGTATATTCTGTGGCTTTGGGATGAAATGCTCTGAAAATGTCAGTTAATTCCATCTGGTCTAGTGCGTCATTTAGGATTGATATTTCTTTGCTGATTTTTTGTTTAGAGGATCTGTCCAATGGTGACAGTGGGGTATTAAAGTCTCCTACTATGATTGTATTGCTGCCAATCTCTCCCTTAATATCCTCCAAGAGTTTTTTTATGTATTTAAGTTCTCCTATATTGGGTGCATATATGTTTACCAGAGTTATTTCTTCTTGTTGGATTGTTCCCTTTAGTATTATGAAGTGGCCTTCTTTATCTCTTATTATGTCCTTCACTTTGACATCTAATTTGTCAGATATAAGTTTGCAACCCCAGCTTTTTTTTCATTTCCATTTGCCTGAAATACCTTCTTCCATCCCTTCACCCTCAATCTGTATGCATCTCTTTTCTTGAGGTGGGTTTCTTGCAGACAGCAGATATATGGATCATGTTTTCTTACCCAATTGGTTACCCTATGTCTTTTGATTGGAGCATTTAAATCCGTTTACATTTAACGTTATTATTGATAAGTACTTATCTGTTGCCATTTTTAGTCCTTACCCCTGAGCTCCTTCTTCGCTTCCTCTTTCTTTTTATTACAGCAGACCCTTTAACATTTCTTGCATTGCTGGTTTGGTGGTAATATATTCTCTTAGTCCATTTTTGTCTGTGAAGCTTTTGATTTCACCTTCAGTTTTGATTGAGAGTATTGCAGGGTACAGTATTCTTGGATTCAGAGCCTTCCTTTGCATGACTCTGTATATTTCATTCCATTCCCTTCTAGCCTGACGCGTTTCTGTTGAGAAGTCAGTAGCTAGTCTTATGGGAGATCCTTTGTAGGTAACTTTCTGTTTCTCTCTGGCTGCTTTTAGTATTCTTACTTTGTCGTCCGTGTTTGCCAATTTAATTATAATGTGTCTTGGTTTCGGTTTGTTGGGGTTCATTTTGCTTGGAACTCTGTGAGCTTCTTGGATTTGTGTGGATTTTTTCTTTTCTATATTGGGGAAATTTTCTGTCATTATTTGTTCAAACAAGTTCTCTAATCCTTGTTCAGTTTCCACTCTTTCTGGAACCCCAATTATACGGATGTGGTTTTGTTTTATGTTATCCCAAAGTTCCCTTAGGCTCTCCTCTTGCTTTTTAACTTTTTTTTCTAGAGGCTGCTGTAATTGGGTATTTTTTCCTACCGTGTCTTCTAGCTCACTTATGCGGTCCTCTGCTTCTTCTCCTCTATTTTTGTTGCTTTCTGTTGAGTTCTTTATAGCAGTGATGTCATTGTTCATTTCTTCTTGTTTATTCTGCACCTCATCTAATTTTTTCTGTGTTTCTTCTTGCTGCTTCTTCATATCCTCTTGGCCCTTCGTCACTTCCTCTAGGGTCTTCTTCACTTCCTGTAGGTTCTTACCCATATTGTCCAATTTGTCTTCCAATCTTTTAAACCAGCTTATGATCATTTCTCTGAACTCTTTCTCTGGCAGGCTTTTTTCTGCTTCTATTTCGTTTACTTCCTTTTCTGGTGAAACCTGCCTCTCTGTCTTATGTGGGCTGTTTCTTTTTCTGCCAATGGTCTTTCTTCTCCGGGTGTCTGACTATGTAGTTCTCTCTCCTCCGTTGATTGAGAAGCACAAACTACAACACGACCAGGTACAGCACACAAGGCGCTGAGTAGAAATGTATTTAGGATGTTAATAATTACAAATAAGGTGACCACCAATAAAGGATAAATTAGGGGTAGATAGAGAAAGAAGAAGAGGAAAATGAGGATAAAAGAAAAGAAAGAAATGCCAAATCGAATTGGGAGAGCGAGAGAAAAAAGAAAAAAAAGAGATAAATAAATGAACAAAAAAATAAAATACAATAAGATAAGAAAATAAAAAGGAGAAGGAAAGAGGAAGAAAAAAGTCAGAGAAAAAAGAAAGCGTATAAGAGAGAAAGGGGGAACAAAATATAGATGTCAAAAGACAACTGCAATAGAACCGTCACCAATCCCAATAAAGGCCAGCAACCAGTACCTAGAGCTTAATGTAAACTGCAATTAGCAACTGGTATCGAGGGAGGTGAGGGAAAAGAGAGGTAGAAAACAAAGCAAGCAAAAAGCAAAACAAAACCAGTAGAATAAACTAAAAGAATCTCACAAAAAATTTCAAAAGATCAATATAATCACTTTTTAGGAAAACAGCAACAAAAGGACTTAGAGGAAAAAAAACAATTTTTTGGCTAGTTAAGGCAAGAAGAGAGAAGTTTGTGTAGATTTGTAGTAGGGGATTTGAAATTAGATATATAAATGGGTTGAAATTTTAACTAGGTAAAGATTAAGAATAGGGAGAATCTAAAGTTGGAAAAGGGAAAGAGAACTAAGACAACAAAATGGGGAAAATTAGGAGGAAGGTGTTGGCGTAAAGGTAGAGTTGAGTTGGAGTAATATTATGCTAAAGGAAAGATGAAAATAGAATGTAGAACTCTAATCCCGGAAAAAAATAAATAGAAAACAAAATGACATTTTTTTTTTCCAAATAGGTAAAGTACTAATATTAAATAATAATACTAGTTTAAAACAAAAATGTAATAGTTAAAAAGGAAAAAATCAATTGATGCCGAAAGAAAAAAAATAGTCTTTTAATTAAAATATGTGAAAATGAAAAATAAAATTTAAAAAAAAGAAAAGAAAGAAAAAAGGAAAAGGAAAAAAAAGAAGAAAAAATTAGGATGCTCCTCCACTTCCACTATTATTCTGTGTGTCCTCCACTGGGTGGCAGTGTTTCAGAATTGATCTCTGAGACAAAGCAGGGGACCTCTCTAGGCTGTGCTCAGATCCTGCTACTCTGTGGATCTCAAAGCCAGTTTGTGGGGGTTTTGCAGCGGGGACACTGCAATAACTCCCAGGCTGTTTCTCTGCCCCAAAAAGAAAAAAAGAAAGAAAGAAAGAAAGAAAGAAAGAAAGAAAGAAAGAAAGAAAGAAAGAAAGAAAGGAAGGAAGGAAGGAAGGAAGGAAGGAAGGAAGGAAGGAAGGAAGGAAGAAAGAAAGAAAGAAAGAAAGAAAGAAAGAAAGAAAGAAAGAAAGAAAGAAAGAAAGAAAGAGGAGTTGTTTCCCAGAGTTCTCCTCCGTTAACAGCTCAGAGGGTTTGCCTCCACACCTAGGGATCACGTCCCGACCACCTCTGGGGACCTCTCCAGTGGCAACTCTCCCGCAGCCAGGCTCCCAAGGCATACGTGTCTCTGTTGTGCGGGGGTAGGAGACCTCACCCCGACCCAGGCGAAATCTGACCCTTCCTCGAGCTGCGCGGATCTCCGCATCCGCTGCCCGCGCGTCCGCGCTGCCTGGAAAGCCGTGCTCTGTGTCCCCAGCTCACCGTGTGCTCCGTAGGTCTCTGAGTCCGCTGCGTGTCCGCGCCTATTCGTTTATATCTTCTTTAATGCCTTTTTAAAAAAAAATGTTTCATAGTTTTCCAAGTAAAGGGTTTTTTTACCTTCTTGGTTATTTTTATCCCTAAGTATCTTAATTTATATTGTTGTTGCAATGATCAATTGAATTACTTTTTAGTTTCTTTTTCTGAGAGTTCATTATTGGTATATAAAATGACATTATTTTCTAGGTGTTAATTTTATATTCTGCTACATTGCTGAATTCTTTTGTTAAATCTAATAGTTTTTTGGTGGAATCTTTAGTTGTTTTTATATACAATATATGTCATCTGTAAATAATGACAGCTTATATCCTTTCCAATTTGGATGCCTTTTATTTTTTCTTCTCCTCTGATGGGTGTGGCTAGGGCTTCTTGTACTAACCTATATAATAAAAGCCTAATATGCAAATTGACCAAATGGTAGAACTACCAGTGGAATAAGTGGTCACTGTGATGCACACTGACCACCAAGGGGCAGACACTCAACACAGGAGCTGCCCCAAGCCCACAGGCCCTAGGCCAGCCAAGGCAGGTGCCAGCAGGGGCCACGCAGAGGGAGGCAACCTGTGGCAACAGCAGGGCAATCAGGGGATGAGGCCAACTGGTGATTGGGCAGGCACTGCCCCTTCCCCCCAATTGCCTTACTGATTGCCTGAGGCAACTTGCAGCAGCTAGCAAGCAGGCGATGCCGGAACAGCCTAGGCAGCTGCCAGCAGGAGCCCCCTGATGGCTCTGCTGGTCATCCCACAGATTGAACCTGATTGCCAGCCAGGCATAGGGACCCTACTCATGCACAAATTTTGTGCACTGGGCCTCTAGTATTGACTAAAAGTGGTGAAAAGCAAACAACCCTATCTCGTTCCTGTTTTAGGGAAAATGGTTTTAGTCTTTGCCCATTGAATATGATGTTGACTGTAGGATTGTCATATATGACCTTTATTATGTTGAGGCATGATCCCTCTATTAGCACTTTGCTGAGAGTTTTTGTCAATATGTTGCATTTTGTTGAATGCTTTTTCTGCATCTATTGATATGATCCTGTGGTTTTTGTCTTTCAATTTGTTAAGGTGATGTCTCATATTTATTGATTTGTGAATACTGTACCAGCCAGCTTTGCATCCCTGGAATAAATCTTACTTGGTCATGGTGTATGATCTTTTTAATATGTTGCAGTATCAAATTTGCTAATATTTTGTTGTGGATTTTAGCATCTATGTTCATATAGGCCTGTAGTTATCTTTCTTTGTAGTGTCTTCATCAGGTTTTGGAATTAGGATAATGCTGGAAATGTTCCTTCCTCTTGGATTTTTTGGAATAGTTTGAGGAGGATAAGTATTAATTCTTTGAATATTTGGTAAAACTCCTCTGTGAAGCCATCTATAAAAGGTTTTTTAATTATTATTATTTTTACTGCTTCAATTTCATCAGTAGTTATTGGCCTATTCAGGTTTTCTGATTCTTCCTGATTCTATTTTGGAAGGTTGTATTTTTCTAGGAATTTGTCCATTTCATCAAGTTTGTCCATCTTGCTGCCAGTAATTGTTCATAGTATTTGCTTACAATCCTTTGTATTTCTATGGTGTCAATTGTCATTTCACCTCTTTCATTTCTGATTTTACTTATTTGGGTTCTCTTTCTTTGTTTCTTGATGAGACTGCCTACAGATTCATCAACCTTTTTAATCTTTCCAAAGAACCAGCTCTTGGTTTCATTGATTTTTTGTATTGTGTTTTTTTTTTAATCTTTGTCATTTATTTATGCTCTGATCTTTATTAGTTTCTTCCTTATAATTACTCGGGAGTTTCTTGTTGTCCTCAAACAAAGTAGAAACAGACTAATAAATACAAAGAACAAACTTACAGCTATCAGTGGGGAGATGGGTTGGGAGCCTGGATGAAAAAAAGATGATGAAATTAAAACAACAACAACAAAAAACCTTCAAAGACAACAGTATGGTGATTAACAGAGTGAAATGAGAGTGGGGAGAGGTAGAAGAGGTTAAAGGGGGTATAAATGGTGATGAACAGCAACGAGTTGGGGTGGTAAACACAATATAATATACAGATGGTGTATTATAGAACTGTATACCTGAAACGTATAATTTTATTAACCAATGTCACCCCAATAAAAACAATGAAAATTGTTTTTAAATTAAAATAAATAGCTATCAATTTATACGAACAATGAAATAGATATCAATTTAAATTATTTTTCCTGTCAGTAATTGTATTTACTTTTTTCTTTCAGTGTTTTCTTTTTCCCATTTTTAAATTAATGTATTACATGTGTACATATCTTCCCAATGTACCCCCACAACCCACTCCCATACATACCCTCACCCCACAGTGTCTTGTGTCCATTGGTTACGCATACAAGACCTTCGATTGATTGCTTATCTAGCCCCGCTTCCTGCCACCTGTAATTTGACAGTCTGATTGATACTTTACTGCTTCTTTATCTATCTTTGAGTTCATCAGTTTATAATGCTTTATTATCCATAAATGAGTGAGATAATGGGGTATTTTTCTTCCATTGACTGGCTTATTTCACTTATTATAATGTTCACCAGTTCCATCCAGGTTGTTGCATATGGTAGGAATTTCTTCTTTTTTATGGCAGCATAGTATCCCATTGGGTAAATGTACCATAGTTTTCTGATCCATTCATCTGCTGACGAGCACCTACGCTGTTTCCAAATCTTAGCTATTGTAAATTGTTCTGCTATGAACATAGGGGTGCATATATCCTTTCTGATTGATGATTCTAGTTTCTTAGGATATATTCTTAGGAGTGGGTTTACTGGGTCAAATGAGAGTTCCATGTTAGGTTTTTGAGGAAACTCCATACTGTTCTCCACAGTGGCTGCACCAGTCTTCATTCCCACCAGGAGTGCACGAGGGTTCCTTTTTCTCTGCATCCTCGCCAACACTTGTCGTTTGTTGATTTGTTGATGATAGCCATTCTCACAGTTATGAGATGGTATCGCATTGTCATTTTGATTTGCATCTCTCTGATAATTAGTGACTTTGAACATGTTTTCATGTGTCCCTTGGCCTTCCTTCTGTCGTCTTTCGAAAAGATTCTATTTAGGTCTGTTGCCCATTCTTTTTATCAGATCATTTATCTTACTTTTATCAAGTTGTATAAGTTGTCTATAGATGTTGGAGATTAAACCATTATCAGTGATAGCATTTGCAAATATATTCTCCTATACAGTGGGCTTTCTTGTTGTTTTGTTGATTGTTTCTTTTGCTGTGCAAAAACTTTTTATTTTGATGTAGTCCCATTTGTTCATTTCCTCTTTAGCTTCTATTGTCCTAGGAGCAGTATCATTGAATAAGTTTCTTTGGAATATGTCTGAGATTGTGCTGCCTGTGGATTCCTCTAGTATTTTTATGGTTTCCCATCTTATGTTTAAGTCCTGTATCCATTTTGAGTTTGTTTTTGAGTATGGTGTAATTTGGTTGTCTAGTTTCATTTTTTGCTTGTATCTTTCCAATTTTCCTATACCATTTATTGAAGAGGCTGTCTTTTTTTCTTTTTATTAATTTTTATTAAATTTTTATACATATCTCCCCATTGCCCCCCTCTCTCCCAGATATACAACAACCCCCGTGTCTGTGATAATTGGTTATGCTTATATGCATGCATACAAGTCCTTTGATTGATCACTTATTTATCTCACCTAATTTTAATCTTTCTGCTGTAATTTCACAGTCTGTTTGATGCTTTATGATTTTTGTCCCTCTGAGAATTCTCAGTCTACTACCTTTCTGTGCTCCTGATTCTATTATATTCACCAGTTTATTCTGTTGATCAAATTTTTAATTCACTTAATTTTTAGATTCAGTTGTTGAAGATATGTATTTGTTGTTCCTAATTTTTTGGCTTTTACCTTTTTCTTCTTCCTCTTCTAAAAGAGTACCTTTCAGCATTTCATATAATACTGGTTTGGAGTTGATGAACTCCTTTAGCTTTTTTTCTCTGTGAAGCTCTTTATCTGCCCTTCAATTCTGAATGTTAGCTTTGCTGGATAGATTATTCTTGGTTGTAGGTTCTTGCTATTCGTCACGTTGAATATTTCTTGCCACTCCGGTCTGGCCTGCATCGTTTCTGTTGAGAAATCAGCTGACAGTCATATGGATGCTTCCTTGTAGGTAATAAACTGTTTTTCTCTTGCTGCTTTTAATAGTCTCTCTTTGTCTTTTGCTCTTGGCATTTTAATTATGATGTGCCTTGGTGTGGTCCTCTTTGGATTCCTTTTGTTTGGGGTTCTGTGTGCTTCCTGGACTTGTAAGACTTTCTTTTACCAGATGTGGGAAGTTTTCAGTCATTATTTCTTTAAATAGGTTTTCAGTATCTTGCTCTCTCTCTTCTTCTGGCACCCCTACAATTCTGATGTTGGTACGCTTGAAGCTGTCCCAGAGGCTCCTTACATTATGTTCACATTTTTTGCTTCTTTTCTCTTCTTGCTTTTCCAGTTGAATGTTTTCTACTTCTTTATATTTCAAATTTTTGACTTGATTCTTGTCATCCTCTAGTCTGCTGTTAGGACTCTGTATAATATTTTTTTATTTCAGTAAGTGTCTCTAGTATGTCCTTTTTCATCTCCTCTTGGGTCTCACTAAATTTATCCAACTTTTCTAGCATATTCTTGAAAAACCTTATAAGCGTGGTTTTGAACTCTATATCCAGTCTTTTTTTTCCTCCATTTCTTTTGTTTGTGATCCCTTCCCTTGTCTCGGTATTTTATCTATATCGGAGAAACTTCTGTGAATTCAGCTTTATGATACCAGGCTTGCAAAATCAAAGAAGCCTTTGTTGAGCTTGGGATGGGTGGAGTCTCAGGGCTAAAGGGAGCGCCTTGCCTTCCAGTCGGCCCCGCCCTCCATGGCCCCCAAGTCTCACCTGACTGGGCAATGGCTGGAGTGGTCCTTGTGCTCGAGCACCCGCAGTGCCTCTAGACCGCTGCCCCTCCGGCTCCCCTGTGCACCAGGACCACATGAGACTAGGGCCCCAGGGTTTCACCCAAAACAGGAGCTTAGCAGAGTCAGAAGTGGCTGGGTCACAGTTGGGAGGGTCTGTCTCCCGCCCAGTCGCGAAAGCCAGTGGCACAATTAGCAATCTGTCCTGTGCGCAGTGCCGTGAGTGCCACCAGGCCTTTGATCTTTTGCACCTCCCCTAAATTTCCGTGCACTTCTCCCTTTTCACAGTCCAAACTCCCCCCTTATGAGTTTCGGCTGGATCTGGGGTTTAGTGTCGTAGGATAAGGGGTTCAATGCTTTTGAGAGTCTCCATTTCCCTCCCGCCAGAGAAAGCCAGCCAGGCACTCTGGCACCCGCTCTCTCCATGCTCACATCTCCATAACTCAGCATTTTGCAGTTCCTCTGGGTCTCTGTGAGCCCCTCTCTTTCCCTGTAGTTGTAGAACTTCCACTCAGCCAGCTTTCCCATAGTTCTGGATGATGTCCGTTCTGTCTTTTAGTTGTAGTTTTGAAATTGTTGTGCGAGGCAGCAGTGTAGGTGTTTACCTATGCCGCCATCTTGGATTCTTCTGAAGAGGCTGTCTTGACTCCATTGCATGTTCATGCCTCCTTTGTCAAATATTAATTGAGCATAGTGGCTTGGCTTGATATCTGGATTCTCTATTCTATTCCATTGGACTATATATCTGTTCTTGTGCTAGTAGCAGTCTGTTTTGAGAACAGCTGCTTTGTAATACAGCTTGAAATCTGGTATGAAGATCCCAACTACTTTGTTCTTCTTTCCCAGGATTGCTGTGGCTATTTGGGGTCTTTTTTTTATTCCACATGAATTTTTGGAGAGTTATATATGGGTCTGTGATGTATGTTATTGTTTTTTTAATGGGTAGTATGGACATTTTACTGATGTTGATTCTCCCAATTCATGAGCATGGTATGTTCTTCCATCTCCTTAAATCTTCCCCTATTTTTTCATTATCCTATAGTTTTCCAGATATAGGTCTTTTATCTCCTTAGTTAAGTTTATTCCTAGGTATCTTTATTTTTTTGGTGTGATGCTTTTTTAGTTTCTATTTCTGTAAGTTCACTAATGGTGTATAGAAATGCCATAGATTTCTTGGCATTAATTTTGTATCCTGTTACAATGTCAAATTCATTTATTAAATACATTAGTTTGTTGATGGAGTCTTTTGTGTGTTTTTTTTATATACAATATCATGTCATCTGCAAATAAGAACAGATTTACTTCTTTTCTCCAATTTAGATGCCTTTTATTTCTTCTTGTGTAATAGCAATGGCTAATACTTCCAGTAATATGTTGAACAGAAGTGGTGAGAGTGAGGATACCTTTATTGTTCCTGTTTTTATGGGAAATGGTTTTAGTTTTTGCCCACTGAGTATGATATTAGCTATGGGTTCATCATATATAGTTTTTATTATGTTGAGGTATGATCCTTCTATTCCCAACTTGAGAGTTTTTATCAGGAAGGTTTGTTGGATTATGTCAAATGCTCTTTTTAGGTCAATTGAAATGATTATGTGATTTTTGTCTCTCAATTTGTTTATGTGATGTGTTACATTTATTAATTTGCGGATATTGCAGCATCCTTGCATTTCTGGGATAAATTCTACATGGTCATGGTATATGATCTTTCTTATGTACTGCTGGATCTAATTTGCTGGAATTTGATGAGGATTTTGACATGTATGTTCATGAGAGATAGTGGCCTATAATTCTCTTTCATTGTATTGTCTTTCTGTTTTTGTTATTAGGGTGATGCTGGCTTCATAGAAGGAGCTTGGAAGTATTACTTCCTTTTGAATTTTTTGGAATAGTCTCAGGATAGGTTTTAATTGTTCCTTGAATGTTTGGTAAAACTCCCCTGTGAAGCCGTCTTGTCTTAGGCTTTTGTTTGCAGGAAGTTTTTTATGACTGCTTCAATTTCATTCATAGTTATTGGCCTATTGAGATGTTTACATTCTTCCTGATTGAGTTTTTGAAGGTTATATTTTTCTAGGAGTATGTCCATTTCCTTTACGTTGTCCAGTTTTTTGCAATAGAGTTGTTCATAGTATTTTTAACAATTTTTTGTGTTTTGGTGGGGTCTGTTGTTATTCCACGTCTTTCATTTCTGATTTTGTTTATTTCGATCCCCTCTCTTTGCTTCTTGGTGAGCCTGACTAGAAGTTCATCAATCTTGTTTACCCTTTCAAACAACCAGTTCTTGTTTTTGTTGATCTTTTGTTTCTTTGGTCTCTATATTGTTTACCTCTGCTCTGATCTTTATTATTTCCTTCTTTATTCTTACAGTGGGCTTTTCTTGTTGCTCTCTTTTTAACCCTTTGAGTTGTAAGGTTAGGTAAGTTATTACCATTGTTTCTTATTTTTTTGCAGTAGGTTTGTTGAGCTATGAACTTCCCTCTCAAGACTGTTTTTGCTGTGTCCCATAGATTTTGGATTGTTGTGTTTTCATTGTCAGTTGTTGCCATGATGTTTTTTATTTCTTCCTTGATATCTTGATAACCAAGTCATTGTTTAATAGCATGCTGTTTAGTTTCCATGTGTTTGATTTCTTTGGATTCTTTATTGTAGTTGATTTCAAGTTTGCCACTGTGATCAAAGATGCTTGATGTGATTTCAGTCTTGAGTATGAAGTGACTTTGCTTATTACTCATGGTCTATCTTTGAAAATGACCCATGTGCATTTGAGAAGAATGTATATTCTGTTGCTTTGGGATGAAATATTCTGAAAATGTCAATCAATTCCATCTGGTCTAGTGAGTCATTTAGGACTGATGTTTTTCTGCTTATTTTTTGTTTAGAGGATTTCTCCATTGGTGATAATGGGGTATTAAAGTCTCCTACTATGGTTGTGTTGCTGTCAGTCTCTCCCTTGATATCCTTCAGGAGATTTTTATATATTTAGGTGCTCCTGTATAGGGTGCATATATATTTACCAGAGTTGTTTCTTCTAGTTGGATTGCTCCTTTTAGTGTTACGAAGTGACTTTCCTTATCTCCTGTTATATCTTTCACTTTGATATCTAATCAGTCAGATATCAGTATTGCTACCCCAGGTTGTTTTTTCTTTATTTTCATTTCTATTTGCCTGAAAACCCTTTCTCCTTCCCTTCACCTTCAGTCTGTGTGCATCTTTTTTTTCTCAGGTAGGTTTCTTGTAGACAGCAGATATATGGGTCTTGTTTTCCTATTCAGTCTGTTACCCTATGTCTTTTGATTGGGATAGTTAATCCATTTACATTTAAACTTATTACTGATAGCTTTTTATCTCCATTTTTATTCTTTACCCTGGTGTTCCTTCTTTGCTTACTATTTCTTTTTTTAACAACATACCCTATAACATTTCTTGCATTTCTGGTTTGGTGGTAGTAAATTCCCTTAGTCCTTTTTGGTCTGTGAAGCTCCTGATTTCACCTTCAATTTTGATTGATAGCTTTGGTGGGTACAGTATTCTTGGTTCAGACCCTTCCTTTGCATGACTTAGTATATTTCATTCCATTCCCTTCTGGCCTGATGAGTTTCTGTTGAGAAATCAGTTGCTATTCTGATGGTGGTTTTTCTTTGTAGGTGACTTTCTGTCTCTCTCTGGTCGCTTTTAAGATTCTTACTTTGTCATTGGTCTTTCCCAATTTAATTATAATGTTCCTTGGTGTCAGTCTTTTGGGATTCATTCTTCTTGGGACTCTGTGAGCTTATTGAATTTTTGTGTTTTTTTTCTTCCACGTACCAGGGAAGTTTTCTGTCATTACTTCTTCCAACAGGTTTTCTATTCCTTGCTCAGTTTCCGCTTTTTCTGTCACCCTTATTATGCGGATGTTGTTTTGTTTCATGTTGTCCCAAAGTTCCATTAGGCTCTCCTCCTGCTTTTTTTTTTCTAGAAGCTGCTGATCTTGGGTGTTTTTTCCTACCTCATCTTCTAGCTCACTGATGCGGTCCTCTGTTTCTTCTAGCCTATTCTTGATGCTTTCTATAGACTTCTTTTCAGCAACGATGTCAATTTTCATTTCTTCTTGATTCTTCTTCATTTCCTCTCAGTTATTACTCATATTATAAAATTTGTCTTCTATTGTTTTCAGAAACCTTCTGACCATTTCTCTGAATTCTTTCTCTAGCAGGTTGCTTGCCTCCATTTCAATTACTTCCTTTTCTGGTGATGCCTGCTTTTCTTTCATATGTGGGTTATCTCTTTTCCTCTCCATTATTTATCTTCTGCAGATGGCTGATTATGTAGTTCTCTCTGTCCTTCACTAAAAGAACTACTAAAAGGTGTCATTCAGGGAGAAAAATATCTGCTATTCTTCAGTGGTTGATCATTGACCCATGAATCAGGAGGTCGTGGTTCATTTCTAGGTCAGAACACATGCATGGGCTTTAGCATTGATCCCCAGTAAGGGCTGTTCAGAGGGCAGCTGATCAATGATTCTCTCGCATCAGTGATGTTTGCATCTCTCACTTATTCTATTTTCTTCTCTAGCTGCAGAGGTCAGCGAAGCCTTTTCTGAGGAATTATTGCTACTTTTTGATTAATGAAGACTAAAGAACTGATAAGATAACAATGTGGGGAAAGAGCACTCCAAACAGTGGGGATAGCATATGAAAAGGCCCGGTTGTAGGAAGGAGACTATGCACAGCATGAAGCTCGATGACAGACAGTGAATGTAGACCAACCTTCTGGGTTTTGGCAAGAAGAGATGAAAAGGAGCTACAACCGGGTACTTCAAGTAGTAAATCTTTCTTTTCTTTTTTTTATTGTGTTACATATATACATATCTTCCTATTGTATCCCTGCTCCCAGAATATCCTAACCCCCCAGTGTCTTGTGTTAATTGGTTATACTTATATGCATACATACAAGTCTTTCTTGATCTCTAATCTACCCCACCTCTCCTTCATCTTCCTGCTGTGATTTGACAGGCTGTTTGATGCTTTACTGCCTCTGTATGTATGCTTTTGTTCATCAGTTTATAATGTTCTTTATTGTCCACCAATGAGTGAGATAAAATGGTGTTCCTCCTATATTGATTGGCTTATTTCACTTGGCATGAGGCTCTCCAGTTCCACCCAGGTTGCTACAAATGGTAAGAATTCCTTCTTTTTAATGGCAGCATAGAATTCCATTGTGTAGATGTACCACAGTTTTCTGATGCATTCACCTGCTGACAGGCACCTAGGCTGTTTCCAAATTGTAGCTATTGTAAATTGTGCTGCGATGAACATAGGGATGCATAAATCCTTTCTGATTGGTGTTTCTACCTTCATAGGGTGTATTCCTAAGAGTGGGAATGCTGGGTCAAATGGAAGATCCATTTTCAGTTTTTTGAGGAAACTCCATACTGTTCTCCACAGGGGCTGCACCAGTCTGCATTGCCACGATCAGGGCATAAGGGTTCCTTTTTCTCCGCATCCTCACCAACTCTTGTCTTTGTTGATTTATTGATGATTGCCATTCTGACAGGTGTAAGATGGCATCACATTATTGTTTTGATTTGCATCTCTCAGAAAATTAGTGACTTTGAACATGTTTTCATGTGTCTTTTTGCCTTCCTTCTGTTGTCTTTTGAAAAAGTTGTAATTAGGTCCATTGCCCATTTTTTATTGGATCATTTATGTTCCTTTTATTAAGTTATATATGTTGACTGTAGATGTTGGAGATTAAACCTTTATCAGTGATAACATTTGCAAATATGTTCTCCCATAGAGTGGTAAATCATGTTGTTTTGTTGATTGTTTCTTTTGTGGTGCAAAAGCTTTTTATTTTGATGTAGTCCCATTTGTTTATTTTTTCTTTACTTTCCATTACCCTTGAGGCGGTATCAGTGAAGAAGTTCTTACAGCATATGTCTGAGATTGTGCTGCATGTGGATTCCTCTAGTATTTTTATGGTTTCCCTCCTAATGTTTAAGTCCTGTATCCATTTTGAGTCCAGTTTCTTTTTTTTTCATGTATGTGTCTAATTTTCACCACACCATTTATTGAAGAGGCTGTCTTGACTCCATTGTATGTTCATGCCTCCTTTATCAAATATTAATAGAGCAGAGTGGTTTGGGTGGATACAGGATTCTCGATTCTATTCCATTGGTGTATATGTCTGTTCTTGTGCCAGTAGCAAGCTGTTTTGAGAACAGTTCCTTTGTAATATAGCTTGAAATCTGGTATTGAGATCTCACCTACCTTATTCTTATTTCTCAGAATTGCTGTGGCTATTCGTGGTCTTTTTTGGTTCCAGATGAATCTATGAAGAATTCTTTCTAGGTCTGTAAAATTTGTCATTGGTATTTTAATGGGTAGTGCATTGAATATATAGATTGCTTTGGGTAGTATGGACATTTTAATGATGTTGATTCTCCCAATCCATGAGCATGGTATGCTCTTGCATCTGTTTACCTCTTCCTCTATCTCTTTTCCCAGTGTCCTGTAGTTTTCTGCATATAGGTGTTTTACCTCCTTAGTTAGGTTTATTCCTAGGTATCTTAATTTTTTGGTGCGATGGTGATGGGATTGGTTTTTGAGTCTCTTTTTCTGTAATTTCACTATTAGTGTAGAGAAATGCCACAGATTTCTTGGTATTAATTTTGTATACTGCTACATTGCCAAATTCATTTACTAAGTCTATTCATTTTGGGATGGAGTCCTTCAGGTTTTTATGTAAAGTATCATGTCATCTGCAAATAAGGACAGCTTTACTTATTTATTCCAATTTGGATGCCTTTTGTTTCTTCTTCTTGACTAATTGCAATAGCTAAAACTTCCAGTGCTATGTCGAACCGGAGAGGTGAGAGTGGGCATCCCTGTCTTGTTCCTGTTCTTAGGGGAAATGGTTTTAGTTATTTCTCATTGAGTATGATGTTATCTGTGGGTTTATCATATATGGCTTTTATGATGTTGAGATATGATCCATCTATTCCCACTTTTCTAAGAGTTTTTTTTATCAAGAAAGAGAGTTGGATTTGTCTAATGCTTTTTCTGCATCACTTGTAATGACTATGTAATTTTACCTCTCAATTTGTTTATGTGATGTATCAAATTTATTGATCTGAGCATATTGTACCACCCTTGCATTTCTGGGATCAATCCTACTTAGTCATGGTGTATGATATTTCTGATGTACTGCTGTATCCGATTTGCTAGAATTTTGTTGAGAATTTTGGCATCTATGTTCATGAGAGTTATTGGTCTGTAATTCTCTTTCATTGTGTTGTCTTTATCTGGATTTGGTGTCAGGATGATGCTGGCTTCATAGAAGGTGTTTGGAAGTGTTCCTTCTTTTATATTTTTGAATAGTTTGAGGAGGATAGGTTTTACTTCTTTGAAGGTTTGCTAAAACTCTACTGTGTAGCCATCTGGTCCTAAGCTTTTGTTTGCTGGAAGCTTTTTGATGACTGCTTCAATTTCTTCAATAGTTTTTGGAATATTGAGCTGTTTAGATTTTTCCTGATTGAGTTTTGGAAGGTTATATTTTTGTACGAATATGTCCATTTCTTGCAGGTTGTCCAATTTGTTGGAATAGAGTTGTTCATAGTATTTTTTAACAATCCTTTCTATTGTTAAAAATCCTTTGTATTGGTGGGATCTGCTGTTATTTCTCCTCTTTCATTTCTGATTTTGTTTCTTTGGGTCTTTACTCTTTGCTTCTTGGTGAGCCTGGCTAGAGGTCCATCTATCTTGTTTATCCTTTCAAAGAACCAGCTCTTTGATTTGTGATCTTTTGAATTGTTTTTTGGCCTCCATGTTGTTCATTTCTACTCTTATGTTTACTATTTCCTTCCTTCTGCACACATTGGGCTTTTCTTGTTGCTCTATTCCAACTCTTTGAGTTGTAGTTTTAGTAAATTTATCACCATTGTTTTCTGTTTTTTATGGTAGACTTGCAGAGCTATGAACTTTCCTCTTATGACTGCTTTCACTGTCCCATACATTTTGTATTGTTGTGTTGTTATTGTCAATTTTTGTCATGATGTTTTTATTTCTTCCTTGATCTCTCTGGTTATCCAGTCATTTTTAATTGCATGCTATTTAGTCTCCAAGTGTTTGATTTTTTTTTTGTATTGTTTTTATTGTAGTTGATTTCCAGTTTTATGCCACTGTAATCTGAGAAAATGCTTGATATGGTTTTTATCTTCTTGAATTTGAAGAGACATTTTCTATGACCCAACATATGGTCTATCTTTGAAAATTACCCATGTGTACTGGAGAGGAATGTATATTCTGTGGCTTTGGGGTGAAATGTTCTGAAGATGTCAATTAATTTCATCTGGTCTAGTGAATCATTTAGGATTGATGTTTCTTTGCTGATTTTTTGTTAAAAGATTTTTCCAGTGGTGACATTGGGCTATTAAAGTGTCCTACTATCATGGTATTGTGGTCAATCTCTCCCTTAATATCCTCCAGCAGTTTTTTTTTTTAATGTATTTAGGTGCTCCTATATTGGGTGCATATATGTTTACTAGAGTTATTTCTTCTTGTTGGATTGTTCCCTTTAGTATTATGAAGTGGCCTTCTCTATCTCTTGTTATGTCCTTCACTTTGAGATCTAATTTGTCTGATATAAGTATTGCAACCTCAGCTTTTTTTTCATTTCCATTTGCCTGAAATACCATCTTCCATCCCTTCACCTCAATCTGTGTACATCTCTTTTTCTGAGGTGGGTTTATTGTAGACAGAAGACATATGTATCATGTTTTCTTATCCTATGTGTTACCCTATGACTTTTGATTGGAGCATTTAATCCATTTACATTTAAAGTTATTATTGATAGGTACTTATCTGTCACTATTTTTAGTCTTTACCCCTGAGTTCCTTCTTTAGTTCCTATTTGTTTTCTTTCTTTTTTTTTCTTTTTAACAGCAGACCGTTTAACATTTCTTGCATTACTGGTTTGGTGGTAATGTAGTCCCTTAGTCCTTTTTTATCTGTGAAGCTCCTGATTTTGCCTTCTATTTTGGTTGAATGCCTTGCTGGGTATAGTGTTCTTGGATTCAGACCCTTCCTTTGTATGACTCTGTATATTTCGTTGGATTCCCTTCTGTCCTGATGAGTTTCTGTTGAGAAATCAGTAGCTAGTCTTATGGGGGTTCCTTTGTAGGTTACTTTCTGTCTCTCTCTGGCTGCTTTTACGATTTGTACTTTGTCATTGGTGTTTGCCAATTTAATTATAATGTGCCTTGGTGTTGGTTTTATGGGGTTCATTTTGCTTGGGACTCTATGAGCTTCTTGGATTTGTGTGTTTTGTTTTTTTTTTTCCTATATTGGGGAAGTTTTCTGTCATTATTTATTCAAACAGGTTTTCTAATCTTTGTTCAGTTTTCACTCTTTCTGGAACCCCAATTATACGGATGTTGTTTTGTTTCGTTTTATCCCAAGTTCCCTTAGGCTCTCCTCTTGCTTTTTTTTTTTCTTTTTTCTAGAAGCTGTTGTAGTTGGGTATTTTTTCCTACCGTGTCTTCTAGCTCACTGATGTGGTCCTCTGCTTCTTCTAGTCTACTTTTGATGCTTTTTATTCAGTTCTTTGTAGCAGTAATGTCATTTTTCATTTCTTCTTGATTATTCTTCATTTCTTCTTCCTTCTTCTTCATGTCCTCTTGCCTCTTCTTCATTTCCTCTTGACTCTTCTGCATTTCATCTTGGCTCTTACTCACATTGTTGATTTTGTGTTCCATTCTTTTCAGCCACCTTATAACCATTTTTTCTGAACTCTTTCTCTGGCACCTCTATTTCTTCTTCTATTTTGTTTCTTTCCTTTTCTGGTGATACCTGATTTTCTGTCATATTCGGGCTGTTTCTTCATCTGCCCATGGTCTTTCTTCTCCGGGTGTCTGGTTATGTAGTTCTCTATCCTACGTTGATTTAAAGGCACAAACTACAACATGACCAGGGACAACACACAAGGGTCTGAACGGAAATGTATTCATGATGTTAATAACCACAAATAAGGTGACTACCAATAAAGACAAATTAGGGCTAAGTAGAGAAAAAAGAAGAGAAAAATGAGGGGAAAGAAAAGAAAATAGTGCCAAAATCAAATTGGGAGAAGGGAGACAAAATAATAAAAAATAAAATAAAATAAAAGTAGAAGAAGAAAAGAGAAAGATAAAAAATGTCAGGGAGAAAAGAAAGAGAACATGAGAGAAAAGGGGAACAAGGTATAGATGTGAGGAGAAAACTCCAGTAGAACAGCCACTAATCCCAAGAAATGCCAGCAACAAGTACCTGGAGATTAATACAAACTACATATAACAACCAACATCAAGGGAGGCAAGGGAAAAGTGAGGTAAAAAACAAACCAAAACAGATAAAACAAAAAGAAAAATAAAACAAGTAGAATAAACAAAGACAATCTCACAAAGATTATAAAAATTGATATAATCAGTGTTCAGGCAAACAACAACAAAAGGACATAGAGAAGAACAATTTTTTTTGGATAGTGAAGCCAGAAGAGAGAGATTTTTATTGACTTGTCGTAGAGGATTTGAAATTAGATATATAAGTAAGGTAAAATTTTAACCAGGAAAAGAGAAAGAATTTGGGATAATCTAAAGTTGTAAAAGGGAAAGAGAAACAATACAACAAAATGGGGAAAGTTAGGAAGTGTGTTGACATAAAGGTAGAGTTGGGATAGAGTCAAATGATGCTAAAGGAAAGATGAAAATAGAATGTAGAATTCTAATCCCAAAGTAAAATTAAGAGCAAATAAAATGACCCTTGTTGTTTTTTTTTTTCAGAAAGGTAAAATAATAGTAGTAATAGTACTAGTTGAAAATAAAAATGTAATATTTAAAAAGGTAAAATCAATTAGGAAGAAAAGAAAAAAATAGTTTTTAATTAAAATATGCAAAAAATTAAAAAAATAGAATGTGCAGTAGTGGAGGTCATTCACTTCTACTATTGTTCTGTTTGGCACTCCTGTTTCCCAGTCAGAAGGGTATTGCAGTTCCCTGTGTTCCACTGCTGAGGTGTGTCTTAATCTTTTTATTCTTTTGTGATTGTGCGAGAGTCAATTTGTGAGTCATCCACTGGGTGGTAGTGTTTCAAAATTGACCTCTGAGACTAAGTCCAAGAACTCTCTAGGCTGTCCTTAGACCCTGCTACTCTATGGATCTCAATACAGTTTTGTGGGGATGGGTTGCCCCAGAGCTGATTCTCTGATGGTTACTCTGTGCTCCAATCCCCAGGATCCAGAAAAACACCCTTCCCCTTCAGTCTCTCAGGATGTCTCCAATTGCATGATCCTATGTATTGGGCTTAGCAATCAGAAGCCAGGGTCTGAAGAGGATAGTGCTGTCTGTGCTCTCTCCCTTCCCCGCTCCTGTTTGAGCAGCTGGAACACTGTAATAACTCCCAGGCTGTCCTTCTGCCTTCGATCAAAATAGGTTGCTTTCTAGAGCTCCCCTTTGTTAATAATTCTGAGGGTCCCCTTCCACATTTAGGGATGACACCCTCCTCCACATCCGCGGATTTCTCTTTAGAGCAGCTTTCCCCCAGTCCAGTTCCCACAGTCTGCATGTCTCTCTGTTCTGCGGGAAAAGAGGCCTCACCTTATCCAGGCGAAATCTGACCTTTCCATGTGGCATGTGGAGCTCCTCTGAATCCCAGTGTCTGTGCTGATTGGAGAGTGGTGGTCTGAGTCCCCCAGCTATTTGGTGGGTGCTACAGCTGTAGCTTTTCAGACCGCCGTAGACATCCACATCCCCCTGCAAGATGGTGCAGTCCCCGCATTCGCTCTGGTTGCTCCAGCAGAAAAAAAAAACCAATGGCAGTGGGGCTGCCTGTTCAGGGGAGCCCCGTCCAGCAGTCCCCCACCTTCTCCTGGAGGATAACTGATTCCTAACTTGCCAACAAACACTCCCAGTACAACTCTCACCTGCTCTCTCCATCTGCCCAGCAATAAGGCTCCAGATACGTCCGTCTATTTCGCTGCTATCCCCCCTGCCCCCACTCTGTGGTAGTAAATCTTAAATTAACATTTATAAGCAGAATGATTTATGCCTTGTAGATAACTGAATGCCTGAAACCAATTGTTCCAGTAAATAGAGATCACTAAAATGCCTTTAGTGACTAAGTCTACAGATATAATTCATACCTGGTTACAGTTAATAACTTTAAATATTTTTTATTGTGAATAATTTTAAGATTTAATTTTAAGAATGGCCTTTAAACATGGAATTCGAGTTCAAGACTCACATTATTTGCTGACAAATTAGTATTTGGGCCTCAAAGTACATGGAAAATTTTCATTGAATTTTCCATACATTTTATGGCCGCAGTTTATTGAGAATCATCTAATATTTGATGTAGACATTTGACATTGGTCACGTTATCAATATTTTTCTTTGAACTTTAAGCTCTTGCAATCTCAGTAGCAAAAATTGAAGGTTGATTTTAATTTTTATCATCTCTATTTGTTTCCTTAAACAAAAATGTAGTGTTCCTAAAGGCTTTGGTGTCTAACATCATTCTTTCACTTAATGTTTTGAAATTAAACATAATATTTTAGATATATTGAGTTAAAATACTATGAAATTAAATACAAAAGAAATGAGCTTAATTTAGAACCTATTTTAATATATGGCTACTTTATTTTCCCAATTTACAGAGGTGTAATTAAGAAATAGAAATTGTATATACTTAAGGTATACACTATGGTGTTTTGATATATGTATATATCGTGAAATGATTACCCAAAACAAGCTAATTCACATATCTATCATCTCATACAGTTACTATTTTCTTTTGTTTGTGGTGAGAGCACTTAAGATTTACTCTTTTAGAAATTTTCAATAATACAATATGGTATTGCAACCTATAGTGATTATGTTGTAAATGACATCTCCAGAACTTATGCATCCTGCATAACTGAAAAGTTTGTGCCCTTTGACCAACATTTCCCCATCCCCATCCTTAGCAACTACTAATCTCTGCTTTTATGAGTTTGACTTTTTAAGATTCCACATATAAGTGAGATAATGCAGTATTTGTCCTTTTTTGTTTAGCTTATTTTATTTAGCATGTCCTCTAGGTTCATCCATGTTGTTGCAATGGCATGATTTCCTTCTTTTTAAGATAGAATATTACACACACACACACACACACACACACACACACACACACACTAGAGGCTGGATGCATGAAATTCATGCACGGGGGAAGGGGTCCCTCAACCCAGCCTACACCCTCTCTAATTCTGGACGCCTCAGGGGATGTCCCACAGGGATCAGACCTAAACTGGCAGTTGGACATCTATCTCAAAATCAGAGACTGCTGACTTCTAACTGCTCACCTGCCTGCCAGCCTGATCACCCCTAACCACCTCTGCCTGCCAGGATAATTGCCCGTAACTGCCCTCCCCTGCCAGCCTGATCACCTCTAATGGCCCTCCCCTGCTGTCTTGATCACCCTTAACTGCCCTCCCCTGCCAGTCTGATTGCCCCTAACAGCCCTCCCCCGCTGGCCTGATGGCCCCTAACTGCCTCTGACTTGGCCTCTGCTACTATGGCTTTGTATGGAAGAAGGATCAGATAACTGGAAGATGTCTAGTCTATCCAGTCTGTGTGTAGTCTATCCAGTCTGTGTGTAATCTACACACACACACACACACACTGAGTGGCCAGATGTCTAGTCTATCCAGTCTGATGTCTAGTCTATCTAGTCTGTGTGTAATCTACATACACACACACACACACACACACACACACACACACACACACTGAGTGGCCAAATTACTATGACCACCTGATGTTTGTATGCAAATTAGTCAAACATTGCATTGTATGGAATATGGAATCTTAAGGCTTGTTTGAAAACCTTTGCTGTTTGCAGTTACCAAGATAAAACGTCTCCAATTTGCGCAGGTACACAAGGATTGGACAGTTGAGCATTGGGAAAAAGTCATGTGGTTGGATGAATCATGTTTTCAGTTGCATCATTCAGATGGCAGAGTGAGAATTTCATGGAAACAACATGAAAGCATGCACCCCACATGCATGAGTACAACCCTTCATGCTGGTGGGGGCAGTGTTATGGTTTGAGGCATGTTTTCCTGGCATGATTTGGGCCCTTTAATTTGTGTGGAACAATGTCTGAATAGCAGAACATATCTAAGTATCATTGCTGATCAAGTTCATCTTATCATGTTGATGGCGTATTCTAATAGAGATGGCTTCTTCGAAGACAATGTGCCATGCCACGGTGCTCATATTGTGCAGGAGTGGTTTCAAGAATATGAGGGAGACTTTACCTTGCTTAGCTGGCCCCCACAATCACCCACAATCACCAGATATCAATCCAATTGAGCATCTGTGGGACGAAGTTAAAAGAGCCATCAGGCAGCTGGTTCCACAACCATCAAATCTCAGAAAACTACAGTGCTATTCATCAGGTATGGTGTCAGATTCCTCGCATCACCTTTCAACATCTTGTGGAGTCAATGCCAAGAAGAATTGCTGCAATATTGAAGGCAAAAGGTGGACCAATGAAGTACTGATGGGGTGGTCATAATAATCTGGCCACTCAGTGTACACACACACACACACACACACACACACACACACACGTATGTGTATATGTATATATATTCTTTGTCCATTTTGTTGAAGAAGACCAAGGAAAACCAAGGAAACTTCTGAGAAAAAAAAGGAGGGACACTGTTTAATACACCAACGGACTCAGGGAACAGCCTTCCAAATCTGAGTGAAGGAACATGCATGGGGCTTTCCTTTATATTTCTCTCCTTGTGGTCTTTATCCCACAAACATGGATTATGCTTTTGGTCCTTTTCACGGGCCTTGCAAGAAGGCCCCCAGGTGTTGGGGGTATCTAGGCCATATCTGATGATTTGGCCTAGTTCCAGTGTTACTAACCCTCCTTCCAGGGCAGTGTATTGTTCATAGTTACAGGTTCTGCAAGACTAGTATCTGGGAAGGAGATAGGGATTTAATTATAGGTTATCAGGAATGTACATTGAGCTTGCTGGCTTGGATTCAAATATCAGTGTTATATTGGAATTAGCCCTTTTTAGCCTTCTCAATTTATCAACAGACACTTAGGTTGCCCCCAAATCTTGGCTATTGTGAATAATACAGCAATGAACGTAGAAGAGCAGGTATGTCTTCTAGATCTTGGTTGCAATTCTTTTAGATATATACCCCAAAGTGACATTGCTTAATTTCCTTTTCAAATTGGTTATTAGCAGTGTATATAGAAATGCAACTGCTATTTGTTTGATTTTGTATCCTACATCTTTGATAAATTATTTATTAGTTTTAATAGGTTTGCATGGGGGATTTTTAAGGTTTTCTACATATACCATGGTAAGATCATGTCAGTTATGAACAGAGGTCAGTTTATTTCTTCCTTTCCTTTTTGGATGCCTTTTCTTCCTTTTATTTGTCAAATTTCTGTCTACAACTTTCAGTATATTTTGAATAACAGGGTGAGAGGGGTATCAGATACTTTGCTCTTAGAGGAAAAGCTCTAAGTATTTCATCATTGTGTATGTTAGTTGTGGGATTTTCATGCATAGTTTTTATTGCCTTCAAGTAGTTTCCTTCTATTTCTAGTTTGCTGGGTGTTTTCATCATGAAAGACTGTTGAATTACTTTTATTTTCTCTTTATTGATTAATGTATTACATATGTGTTCTTATCCTCCTTTAGTCCCCATTCATGGCCTCAAACCCCCCCCCCCCTGGTGTCTATGTCCATTGGTTAGGTGAATTTTTTTAATGCTTTGTCTTCATCTATTGAGATGATCATGTGCTTTTGTCCTTCATTCTGTATATTTCCATGATTTTCATATATTGAACCATCTTTTGTTTCCAGGTATAAATCTCACTTGGTCATGATGTATAATCCTTTTAATGTGCTGCTGAATTCGGTTTGCTAGTATTTCATTGAGCATTTTTGCATTAATATTCACCAAATTTATTGGTATGTAATTCTGTGTCTTTGCTTGGTTTTGGTATCAGAGTAATATTGGCCTCACAAAATGAGTTTGCAAGTGTTCCCTCTCCTTGATTCTTTGAAAAAACTTGAGGATTGAATTAATTCGATTTGAAATGTTTGATAGAATTCCCAGTAAAACTATCTGGTCTTTGGCTTTTCTTTTTTGTGAGTCTTTTTATTACAACTCTAATCTAATTACTAGTTATAGTCCTGTTCATGTTTTTCCTTTTATTTCTACATGATTTTGTCTTGGTAGGTTGTAGGTTTCCAGGATATAATTCTTCTGGAATATCAAATATGTTACTATATTATTGTTCATTTAGCTTCTTATAATCCTTTTATTTTTGTGACATCAACTGTCCCCTCTTTCATTTTCAATTTTAGGTGTTTGAGTGTTCTTTTTTTTTCTTTCTTAATCTAGCTAAGGGTTTGTCAATTTTATCAATGTTTTCCTAAACGAAACTTTTGGGTTCATTAATTTTTTTCTATTGCTTTTCCATTCTCTATTTCATACATCTCTGTTTTAATGGTTATTATATATTTCCTTTTGCTAATTTTGGACTTAGATTTTTTCCCCTAATTCCCTGAAATGTAAAGTTAGGTTGGTGATTTCAGTTCTTTCTATATATTTAATCTAAGCAGTTACCACTATAAACTTTCCTGTTAGCATTGCTTTCTCTGAATTCTTTAAATTTTAGATTTTTAAAATCAGTTTTACTGAGCCCTAGCCAGTTTTGCTCAGTGGATAGAGTGTTGGCCTGCAGATAAAAGGGTCCCAGGTTTAATGCTAGTCAAGGCCACATGCCTGGGTTGTGGGCTCGATCCCAGTAAGGGGTGTCAGGAGGCAGTCAATCGAGTATCTCTCATCATTTGTATTTCTCTCTCTCCCCTCCCTTCCTCTCTGAAATAAAAAAAATATTTTTAAAAAATAAAATCAAATCTACCTTTTATTGAGGTAGAATTAACAGTTAAATTGCATATATTTAAAATGTACAATGTGATGACTTTACATCTGTGTAATTTTTGAAATAATTATCAAAAACAGGTTATCACATTCATCACCTCATTAATTATCTTTTTAGGTATGGATAAGATTACTTAAGGTCTACTCTATTAGCAAATTTCAAATATACAACACAGTATTATGATTGCAATCATCATTCATATATACAGTAGATCCCTAGAGATTATTCATCTATAACTGAAGGCTTATATCCTTTGATCAGTATGTCCTCATCTACCTCACTCCTAAACCCCTGGTAACCACATTTCAGTATGTCCTTTTTTTCGTAGGCTAAATAATATTCCATTACATACACACACACACACACACACACACACACACACGTATATCTTCTATATACAGTCATGCAGTAATAGACACTTGTTTCAAGTTGCTTTATAGTTCCTTTCTTTCTCTGCTGCTGTCATCCTTTGTAAATTAATGATTATTCATAGTGTTATGTATTGATTCCCATCTCTTTATCTTTTTTGTGGCTACTGCAAGATTTTAATTGGCTAATGGTATGGTGCTTACATAAAACATCATACAGTTTTAAGTCTATTTTAATCTGATAACATAACTCAATCACAAACAAACTCTACCCTTTTACTGCCCTCCGTCACTTTATGTTTTGATTACCTGATTTACATATTTTTACATTATGTTTTCATTAACAAAATTTGTAGCTATAGTTATTTTAATATATTTTCCCTTTAACCTTTTTTTCTTGGATGGCAGATTTTTTTCTTTCAACACATTAAATATGTCATATTATCCCATATTCTTCTATCCTGCAATGTTTCTGCTGAGAAATCTACTGATAATCCTTTAATGTTTTTAAATTTTTTTTCATTTATAGTTAATATTCAATATTATCCTGTATTAGTATCAATTATATAGCATGGTTGTTAGACAATCATATACTTTATAAGGTGTTCCACCTGATATTTCCAGTACGCATCTGGGAGCATACATTGTTATTATAACATTATTGACTATATTTCCTAAGCTGTAATTTACATCTCTATATGATATATATACAGCATAGGAAATATAGTCTGCTTATAATTTAATAGGAGCTCACTATGTGTGATAACTTGTTCATCTCTTGTTAATTTTAAGACTGCTTCTATGTCTAAGAGTTTTTAGAAAATTTTTTATTTATTTTAGAGACGAAGGGAGAGGGATAAAAACATCACTGAGAAAGAAACATTAATCAGCTGCCTCATATATGCGCCCTATTGAGGATTGAGTCCAAAACCCTGGCATGTGTCTCAATCAGAAATCAAACATGCAACCTCTGGGTTCATGGGTTGATGCTCAACCACTGAGACACACCAGCAGGGTTGTGACTTTTGATTAAATGTGTCTTGGTGTAGGTTTCTTTATATTTTTCCTAATTGGGATTTTTTGAGTTTCTTGAATTTGTATGTCCACTTATCTTCAGATTTGGGAAGTTTTATACCATTAGTTTTTCAAATAGTTCTCTTTTTTCTTTTTTTAAAAAATAAATCTTTATTGTTCAGATTATTACATTTGTTTCTCTTTTTCCCCCCATAGCACCCAACCCTCCCTCTCTGCTTACCTCCACCCCTGCATTGTCCTCATCCATAGGTGTACAATTTTTGCCAAACTCTCCCTGCACCCCCTCACCCCTTTCCCCTGAAAATTGTCAGTTCACTCCCTTTCTATGCCCCTGAGTCTATTATATTCACCAGTTTATTCTGTTCATCAGATTTTTAATTCACTTGATTTTTATTTTTTAAGTATATTTTATTGATTTTTTACAGAGAGGAAGGGAGAGAGATAGAAAGTCAGAAACAACGATGAGAGAGAGACATCGATCAGCCACCTCCTGCATGCCCCACAGTGGAGATGTGCCCACAAGCAAGGTACATGCCCCTGACCGGAATCGAACCCGGGACCTCTCAGTCTGCAAGCCGACACTCTATCCACTGAGCCAAACCAGTCTGGGCAATTCACTTGATTTTTAGATTCACTTGTTGATAGATATGTATTAGTTGTTCATAATTTTTATCTTTATCTTTTTTTCTTCTTCCTCGTCTTAAAGAGTACCTTTCAGCATTTCATATAATACTTGTTTGGTGATAAAGAACTCCTTTAGTTTTTTCTTATCTGTGAAGCTCTTTATCTGCCCTTCAATTCTGAATGATAGCTTTGCTGGGTAGAGTAATCTTGGTTGTAGGTTCTTGCTATTCATCACTTTGAATATTTCTTGCCACTCCCATCTGGCCTGCATAGTTTCTGTTGAGAAATCAGCTGATAATCGTATGGGTGCTCCCTTGTAGGTAATTAACTGTTTTTGTCTTGCTGCTTTTAATAGTCTCTCTGTCTTTTGCTCTTGGCATTTTAATTATGATGTGTCTGGTGTGGTCCTCTTTGGATTCCTTTTATTTGGGGTTCTGTGTGTTTCCTGGACTTGTAAGTCTACTTCTTTCACCAGGTGTGGGAAGTTTTCAGTCATTATTTCTTTAAATAGGTTTTCAGTATCTTGCTCTCTCTTCTTCTTCTGACACCCCCATAATTCTGATGTTGGTATCTTTGAAGTTGTCCCAGAGGCTCCTTACACTATCTTCTCATTTTTGTATTCTTTTTGCTTTTCTGGTTGAGTGTTTTGTACTTCTTTGACGTGATTCATGCCTTCCTCTAGTCTGCTGTATAATATTTTCTATTTCAGTCAGTGTATGTTTAATTTTTAGTTGGTCCTTTTTCATCTCCTCTTGGGTTTTGCTAAATTTATCATCTTTTCTAGGAAATTCTTGAAAAACCTTAAAACCATGGTTTTGAACTCTATATCCAGTCGTTTGTTTTCCTCCATTTCTTTCATTTGTGATCTATTCCTTTGTCTCACATTTTCGCTATGCTGGGAGAACTTCTGTGCTGGAGTCCGCCTTATGATACAAGACTTGCAAAATTGCAAAAGCCTCTCTGTTCAGCTTGGATGGAGGGGAGTCTCAGGGATGAGCAAAGACAGCGTTGGCTTCCAGTCAGCCCTGCTCTACGCAGTCTTTGTGTCTCAACTGCAGCCCTCTCTGTGTGTCACATGTCTCCAGACCTCTGCTTTTCCAGTTCCCATGCGCTCCAGGGACTGTATGAGAATGGGTCCCCCAGGGTCTCATCCAAACTGGGGTTCAGAGCAGTCAAAAGTGGATTTCAGCACAGTTGGGAGGTTTTGTATCCCCCCTGCTAGAGAAAACCAGTGGCAAAATCAGCAGTCCATCCTCTATGCGTGCAGTGGTGTGTACACCTCCAGACCTCTGCCTTTTTGCAGCTCCCCTAAGTTTCTGTGCACTCCTCCCTTTTCGCAACAATCCGAACTCCCCCTGTATGAGTCTTGCCTGGAGCTGGGGTTCAGTGCAGTCAGATCTGTGGTTCAGTGCAGTTGGGAGTTTCTGTCTCCCTCCTGCAAGAGAAAGCCAGCCACGAACTCCACATCCCGTCCTCTCCAAGCACATGTCTCCATACCTCAGCTTTTTTCAGCCCCTCTGAGTCTTTGTGAGCCCCTCTCTTTCCTTATAGTTGTAGAATTTATACTCAAGAAGCTTTCCTGTGGTCCTGAATGATGCCTGTTCTGTCTTTTAGTTGCAGTTTTGAAATTGTTGTGTGAGCTAGCAGTTTAGGTGTGTTCACCTATGACGCCATGTTGGTTTCTCCTTTTTCTCTTTCTTCTTTTCATGTATATATTGTTCCTCCCATTGATGTCCCCTCACTTTTTTCCCTGTTTTCACTATTTTTTTCCTCTGCCCTGGTTATTTTGAAGTCCTTCTTCGAGTTCACTGATTCTTCTAAGTCTACTATTGTACCCCTCTTGTGAATTTTTCAGTTCTGTAAGTATATTCTTCAGTTCCTGAATTTGATTTGTTTCTTCTTCATAATTTCTAACTAGGCTGATACTCTATTTTGCTTTATGCATATTTTTCTGATTTTGTTTAGTTGTTCATCTATGATCTCCATGAATTCATTAAGCATATTTATGGCAGTTATGTTGAATTATTTGTCTGGTAATTCATATATGGTTTCAGATTATTTGTTCCTTTGAGTAGGCCATGTTTCCCTGTTGCTTTGTATACTCTGTTATGTTCTGTTGAGACTTTGACATTTGAAAAATCAGCTACATCGCCCAGTCTTTGTGGTCTGGTTTGGTACATGGAAGACTTTCTCTAATCACCCAACTAGAGATTCAGGAGACATCTAAAGCTTTTTCTGGCAATGTGTTGTCCTAGGGCTTCTGTGTGTAATTGCCTAATTGAAGAGATTTGTCAGTTTCTACTCATATGTTTCCTTTTTGTGTCTGTGCTACTGCAACCTAGCTGGATGTCTACTAAGCCGCATTACTAGAGCTCTATCTAGTGTCTATTTAGGTACTGAAGACTCTGGTGCATGTTGATCTTTGTTCTCAGAGGCTCCCAACCTGGCACCTAATTCTTGTCAGAGATCAAATTCAGGTTAAGACAAAAACCAGTTTCCTCAGACAGTTGCCCCATTAGTCAGAATGTTGGCTGTATGTTCTACTCTTACCTTTTTCTCCTGAGGGAGAAGCAGGAATTTTCTCCCACCATACCTACTATTCTGGGAAGAGGGTCTGTAGTGAGTGAAGTTTATAATTTTTTTTTTAAAGTCTGATTCAGTTGGCTTAATGCTTTCTGTGATGCAGGAACCATTTAACTGGTTTCTTGACTTCTTACAAAGGCAATTGTTCTGTATATTGTTGTTAAATTGGTGTTTCTGTGGGGTAAGGAGGTTCTGGGGCTTCCTATTCTGACATTTTGCAGATGGCACTCTCCATAATTCAAGTCATACTCTTTCAAAAATTTTTATTGATTTGTAATTCACATACCATACTGTTAACCCATTTAAAGTATTTAACTCAATGATTTTCAATATTTTCACAAATATGTGCAACCCCCACCACAGTCAATTTTAGAACATTTTCATCATCTCAGAAAGAAACCCTGTATGATTTAGCTGTTAGTCCCCCTCATCCCCATCCTCTCCCAATCCTTAAGAAAACAGTAATCTACTTTATGTCTCTACAGACTTCCCTATTCTGGACATTTCATATGAATGAAATTATATAATATTATAGGCCCGGTGCACGAAACTTGTGCATGGGGGTGGGGGTGTGTTCTTCAGCTCAGCCTGCTCCCTCTCCCATATTGGACCCCTTGAGGGAAGTCGGACATCCCTCTCATAATCCAGGACTGCTGGGTCTCAATTGATCACCTGCCTGCCTTCCTGATTGTCCCTAACTGCTTCTGCCTGCAAGCCAAATCACCCCATAACCACTCCCCTGCCAGCCTGATTGCCCCTAACTGCCCTACCCTGTGGGCTTGGTCACCCCCAACTGCCCTTACCTGCAGGTCTGGTCACCCACAACTTTCCTCCTATGCCAGCCTGGTCACCCTTAACTGCCCTCCCCCGCAGGTTTGATTACCCCCAACTGCCCTCCCTTGCAAGCCTGGTCCCTGCCAACTGTCCCTGCTGGCTATCTTGTGGTGGCCATCTTGTGTCCATGTGGTGGCAGGATCTTGTGACCACATGGGGGCAGTCATCTTGTGTGTTGGAGTGATGGTCAATCTGCAATATTAATTTTTTATTAGATAGGATAGAGGCCCTCTGGATGGGTGGGGGCCAGCTGGTTTGCCATGAAAGGTGTCCTGTATCAGGGTGGGTGTTCCCTTGGGGCATGGGATGGCCTGGGTGAGGGGCCTGTGGTGGTTTTCAGGCCGGCCATGCCCACACGCTGCAACCCAAGCGAAGGCCCTGATATCTGGGATTTATTTATTTTCTACAATTGAAACTTTGTAGCCTGGAGCAGAGCCAAGCCTTGATGGCAAAGCCATTGAAACTTAGTTGCCTTAACCTCCCATGGCCAGCCTTTGCAGAAAGCTTGGCATTTCCATCACCAGGGGCAACCCAGGCCTTTCTCCTGCACTCTCTGTGGCCATAGCCATCTTGGTTGGGTTAATTTGCATACTCACTCTGATTGGCTAGTGGGCATGGCTGGTGAGTGTGGCAGAGGTATGGTCAATTTGCATATTACTCTTTTATTAGATAAGATGTTGTCTTTTAAAACTGGCTTGTTTTGCTTAGCATAATGCTTTAAAGCTTCATCTATGCTGTGGACAAAAAAGGCCACATACTAAACTTGATAAGTTCAGGAAAGGCCTACATGATGGTCTTGTAAACTCCGAGACCTAAAGTTATCACAAAGGATGGTCTGAACATAAAACTTTCAAACTAAAAGCAGTTTATGGAAAATGGCAGTGGAATAGACAGACGCATCTGGAGCTTTGTCGCTGGGTAGAGGGAGAGAGAGCAGCTGAGAGTCACGCGGGGATTGTTTGTTGGCAAGTTAGGAGTCAGTTGTCCTCCAGGAGAAGGCGGGGAACTGCTGGACGGGGCTCTCCTGGCCAGGCAGCCCCACTGCCACGGGGGTTTTGTCGGCTGGAGCCGCCAGCACGAACTCGGAGACCACGCCATCTTGCAGAGGGAGGTGGATGTCTGCGGCAGTCTGAAAGCTGCGGCTGGGTGAAACACCCACCGAACAGCAGGAGACCCAGAACACCACTCTCCAATCGACACAGGCAGGTGGCGGATTCAAATATCCACACGGCACACAGAAAGGTCAGATTTCGCCTGGGATAAGGTGAGGTCTCCTGCCCCTCAGAACAGAGACACGCACACTGTGGGAGCTGGGCTGTGGGAAAGCTGCCTCTGGAGAGGTCCTCGGAGGTGGGCAAGGTGTGATCCCTAAGTGTGGAGGAAAACTCTTCGAGCTGTTGACAGAGGGGAGCTCTGGAAAACAACTCGTTTTTTATCTGAGGCAGGAGGACAGCCTGGGAGTTATTACAGTGTCCCAGCTGCAAAATCCCCACAAACTGGCTTTGAAAACCACTGAGTAGCAGGATCTGAGCACAGCCTAGAGGGTCTTGTGTTTTAGCTCAGAGATCAATTCCAAAACACTGCCACCCAGGGGATGACGCACAAATTGACTCTCGCATAATCACAAAAGAATAAAGAGATTAAAACGACAACAGTGCAACACAGGGAACCGCAATACCTTCCCTACTGGGAAACAGGAGTGCCAAGAAGAATAATAGTGGAAGTGAATGACCACTCTATTTTTTTATCTTCTTTTTCTTTTTTCTTTCTTTATTTTTTTTTATTTTTCATTTTTACATATTTTAATTAAAAGGCTATTTTTTTCTTTCCACCTCAATTGATTTTACTTTTTGGGTCATTACATTTTTGTTTTCACCTAGTATTATTAGTTACTACAAGTATTTTACCTTTTTCCACATTCTATTTTCATCTTTCCTTTAGCATAATTTTCCTCCAATTCAACTCTACCTTTATGCCAACACTTTCCTCCTAATTTTCCCCATTTGGTGTCTTGTTTCTCTTTCCCTTTTCCAACTTTAGTTTCCCCCTATTCTTTCTCTTTTCCTGGTTGAAATTTCACCACACTTATATATCTAAGTTCAAATCACCTACTACAAGTCCATACAAACCTCTGTCCTCTTGTCTTCAAGCATCTTCTCAGACAATAGTGGCATAAAAATGGAAATCAACTGTAATAAAAACAATAGAAAGAAATCAAACACATGGAGACTAAATAGCATGCTGTTAAACAATGACTGGGTAACCGGAGAGATCAAAGAAGAAATAAAAAATATCATGGCAACAAACGACAATGACAACACAACAATAAAAAATTTATGGGACACAGTGAAAGCAGTCCCGAGAGGGAAGTTCATAGCCCTATAAGCCTACTGCAAAAAAACAGGAAACAATGGTAATAAAATTACCTAACTCTACAACTCAAAGAGCTAGAAATAGAGCAGCAAGAAAAGCCCAGTATAAGCAGAAGGAAGGAAATAGTGAAGATCAGTGTGGAGATAAACAACTTGGCGACCAAGGAAACAATTCAAAAGATCAACAAAACCAAGAGCTGGTTCTTTAAAAGGATAAACAAGATTGATGGACCTCTAGCCAGGGTCAACAAGAAGCAAAGAGAGAAGACCCAAATAAACAAAATCAGAAATGAAAGAGGAGAAATAACAACAGACTCTGTGGAAATACAAAGGATTGTTAAAAAAATACTATGAACAACTCTATCCCAACAAACTGGACAACCTGCAAGAAATGGACATTTTCCTAAAAAATATAACCTCCCAAAACTCAATGAGGAGGAAGCTAAACATCTCAATAGTCCTATAAGTATGGAAGCAATTGAAGCAGTCATCAAAAAACGTCCAGCAAATGAAAGCCCGGGACCAGATGCCTACACTTGAGAGTTTTACCAAACATTCAAGGAAGAATTAAGACCTATCCTCCTCAGACTATTCAAAAACATTCAAGAAGAAGGAACACTCCCAAACACCTTCTATGAATCCAGCATCAACCTAATACCAAAACCAGATAAACACAACACAATGAAAGAGAATTATAGGCCAATATCACTCATGAACATAGATGCCAAAATCCTCAACAAAATTCTACCAAATCGGATCCAGCAGTACATCAGAAAAATCATACACCATGAGCAAGTAGGATTCATCCCAGGAATTAAGGGATGGTACAATTTCCACAAATAAATAAACGTGATACATCACATAAACAAATTGAGAGATAAAAATCACATAGTCAGATCAATTGATGCAGAAAAAGCATTTGACAAAATCCAACACCCTTTCTTGATACAAAACTCTGTAACGTGGGAATAGAAGGAGCATACCTCAACATCATAAAAGCCATACATGACAAACCCATAGCTAACATCATACTCAATGGGCAAAAACTAAAACCATTTCCCCTAAGAACAGCAAAAAGACGGGATGCCCACTCTCACCTCTCCTGTTTGACATAGTACTGGAAGTATTAGCCATTGCAATTAGACAAGAGGAACAAATGAAAGGCATCCAAATTGGGAAAGAAGAAGTAAAGCTGTCCTTATTTGCAGATGACATGATATTGTACATAAAAAACCCAAAGGACTCCATTCCCAATTTAATCGACTTAATTAATGAATTTGGCAAGGTTGTAGGGTACAAAATCAATGCTAAGAAGTTTGTGGCATTTCTATACACTAATAGTGAAAGTACAGAAAGAGAGGCTAAAAAAGGAATGCCATTTACCATCGCACCAAAAAAATTAAGATTCCTAGGAATAAAGCTAATTAAGGAGGTAAAAGACCTATATGTAGAAAACTACAGGACACTGAAAAAAGAGATAGAGGAAGATGTTAATAGTTGGAAGAGCATACCATGCTCATGGATTGGGAGAATCAACATCATTAAAATGTCGATACTATCCAAAGCTATCTACAGATTCAATGCACTACCCATTAAATTAACAACGACATATTTCACAGACCTAGAAAGAATTCTTCATAGATTCATCTGGAACAAAAAAAGACCACGAATAGCTACAGCAATTCTGAGAAAGAAGAATAAAGTAGGTGGGATTTCAATACCAGATTTCAAGCTATACTACAAAGTAACTGTTCTCAAAACAGCCTGATACTGGCACAAGAACAGACATAAAGATCAATGCAATAGAATAGAGTACCCAGATATCTACCCAAACCACTATGCTCAACTAATATTTGACAAAGGAGGCATGAACATTCAATGGAGCCAAGACAGCCTCTTCAAGAAATGGTGTTGTGAAAATTGGACAGATACATGCTAAAAAATGAAACTGGACCAGCAACTTACACCAAATACAAAAATAAACTCAAAATGGATACAGGACTTAAACATTAGAAGGGAAACCATAAAAATACTATTGGAATCCACAGGCAGCACAATCTGATATATGCCGAAAGAACTTCTTCACTGATACTGCTCCAAAGACATTTGAAGATAAATAAAAAATAAACAAATGGAACTACAGCAAAATAAAAAGCTTTTGCACAGCAAACGAAACCATCAACAAAACAACAAGAAAGATCACTGTATGGGAGAACATATTTGCAAATGTTATCACTGATAAAGGTTTAATCTCCAAAATTTACAGCCAACTTATACAACTTAATAAAAGAAAGATAAATGATCCAATAAAAAAAAATGGGCAACAGACCTAAATAGAACCTTTACAAAAGATGACAGAAGCAAGGCCAAGAGACACATGAAAACATGTTCAAAATCACTAATCATCCGAGAGATGTTAATCAAAACGACAATGCGATACCATCTTACACGGGTCTGAATGGCAATCATCAATAAATCAACAATCGACAAGTGTTGGCGAGGATGCGGAGGAAAAGGAACCCTTTTTCACTGTTGGTGGGAATGCAGGCTGGTGCAGCCACTGTGGAGAACAGTATGGAGTTTCCTCAAAAAACTAAAAATGGATCTCCCATTTGACCCTGTATTCCCACTCTTAGGAATTTATCCTAAGAAATCACAAACACCAATCAGAACTGATTTATGCACCCCTATGTTCTTAGCAGCACAATTTACAATAGCTACAATTTGGAAACAGCCTAGGTTCCAGTCAGCAGATGAGTGGATCAGAAAACTGTGGTACATCTACACAATGGAATTCTATGCTGCCATTAAAAAGAAGGAATTCTCACCATTTGCAGCAACCTGGTTGGAACTGGAGAGCCTTATGCTTAGTGAAATAACCCAGTCAATGAAGGAGAAGCATCACATGATCTCACTCATTTGTGGATAATAGATAACATTATAAACTGATGAACAAAAGGATAGATACAGAGGCAGTAAAGCTTCAAACAGATTGTGAAATTTCAGTAGGAAGATTAAAGTTAGGTGAGGTAGATAAGAGATCAATCAAAGGACTTGTATGCATGCATATAAGCATATCCAATGAACATAGACACTTGGGGGTTGGGGTATGCCTGGGAGGGAGGGGGGAAATGGGGAGATATGTATAAAAATTAATAAAAATTAAAAAAAATAAATAAAGCTTATGAAAATGAAAATAAATAAATAAATAAATAAATAAATAAATAAATAAATAAAAGTACTTTATGGCAGGTAGTCATGTCCTAGGCTAGAATCTTCTCTGACAAAGGTCAATTTTCACCTTAAAACATACCATTTGAATGTGCAAATAATTACCTTTTTCCAGACATCTCAAAACATAGAGCACAGACCACAAATCCCTTCACTATTATTGAGTTAATTGTGGACTATTAACTATCCTGTACCCACCTATGTAATAGATGTATGTCTATCATTTTACTTTTTTATCCCATCCCAGAGGTTTCCCCACTTTGCTTTCTCTTGCCTCCCTAATCTATCACCAATTTCATGCAACCCAGTTGTGTTTTCTCTTTTGATTCTAATGTATAAAATAAGGTAAAAAAAACTTCCATTATTCAGAGCATAATCTCAATCCTTTGAGATTTTGCTTCCTGGAAATTGTAGACAGTTTGACTCAAGGAAACTTTCTCAAAAATTATCTACAGGTTTGACTGTTTCTTACATTAACAATACTATAGAATTTATTAGTATAGTCCTAACTCATTTTCTGCTACTCCCAACTTAGGCTTTAATACACAAGGGTGGGCAAAAGTAAGTTTATACATATGGTATAGAAAACACAGTGTTATTTAATAAAACAATTGTAATAATTATAACCTGTATGTCTTTTTCCATAACAAAAAAAAACACACAAAAATAACAAAAAACATAAACTGTACAGCTACTTTTGCCTACCTCTGTATTTGAACAAGCACCCATTAGGTCCATATGCTAGGCCAGGGACTGCAATGGAAACACAAAACATCATAAAGGTATATAAAGGCATGGAAGTTGCAAGAGACAACCATGGCTCTGACTATCATTGTGGATCAATGTGCTATACTGTCAAAAACACCAAGCCCCATGATGCCTGGGAAAGGTATTTTTACTGAAATTTGCAACAGGATATCCCACCAGGATGGATGATTTACTTCATACCCCTGGGTGAGGGGGAACTACTCAAAGATCACTGGGATCCCGCTGTCCTGCTGCACACTGGTCCAAGTGAAACATATTATACCTGGAATGAAACACACACCATTAAAAGATGGGAGAAGGTGGACATCCTGGTACAGCATATTCCATCTCCAGTCTACCTACTCACACGTGACATGCTGCCTCCCCTGGGCATCATGTATGGTATGCACAACCATGTCAAGTTCCTGAAGCTTCAGCCACATTAACATCTAAGGATCAGGGCATAAGTGTTATTTTTATAGAAGGGGAAGACCTCCCTATAAAAATTTATGCTAAATATGTCTTTCTGGCTTTAAGTTTGTTGCTCTTGTGGTGTCTAATAATGGAATAGGTGCACATCCTATTTTCCACTGGTATGCTCATTTGGCTGCTATATTCCTCCAGTGGAATGAAGGACATTATAGCACACATAGAAGCCAATATAAAAATCAGTATGGGGGTTCCTCAAAAAATTCAAAATATAACTACCACATGAAGGAGAAAGATGGTAGCTCACAGGATGGAGTTGAGAGAGAGGATATGAGTGAAAGGAGAGTGTGTGGATGTGTGTGATGTGTGTGCGAGTGAGTGAGGGACAGGTAAATCTGACAGGAGCAGCAGGGGCTGGTATAACAGACTCTCCTGGATAGGGAGCACCTACCATTATTTACAGGTTTGACTGTTTCTTACATTAACAATACTATAGAATTTATTAGTATAGGCATATAATTTATTAGTATAGGCAGCTCACAGGGGCACCCACAGTGTGTTTGCCAGTGTGGCAAACTGATATGCTCTGACGGGCCCTTGCTGAAGCCAAGCAATCGAGGTGTCTGTGGGAACTCCCAGGGCTGTGGGACATGGAGCTCATGCCATCTTGAAGGGAAGAGCGGCCTCATTTAGGAACTCATCAACACTACCACCAGACAGCCCTTGGACAATACCCGTGACCCAGCAGCCACTCCAACCAAAATCCTGCTTCCCTACCAGCAGACCCATGGACCCTAGGACCTCTACTTCCAAGGATGCACTGCTCCTGCAGAAGTAAGTGCAATTCCCCCTGTCCCCAGAGGCAGACCTTTGGACAACACAGCCTTGTGTTTCCAGAGCGCAGGCCTCCATGCCACAGCTCTTGGGAGCCACTGTGAGCCCTCGCTGAGTGCAATATTGTGCAAATGGTGGCATACCGCTCCACAGTAGAAATTCTGAAATCACTCTTCTGAATAACTGCCCACGGACACTATCGCACAACTTCAGCACCAGGGCCCCTCAGGGTGCATCAGAGCTTTGAGCCACAAAGGCACTGCCACAGATGTTCATATCCAGCAGGCAGGACCCTGGAGCCCACCACCCCACAGGCAGCTCTTGGGAGGCACTGTGAGCTCCTGATGGGTGCAATATTGTGATATTGTGCAAATGGGGGTGCCCTTCCCCACAGTAGAAATTCTGAATTCATTCTTCCTAAATAACTGCCCACATACACTGTTTGCACAAGTACAGCGCCAGAGACCCTCAGGGTGTATCAGAGCTCTGCACTGCAAATGCACTGCCACACATGTGCATTTCTAGCAGGCAGCCTCCAGACCCCACAACCCCAGAGGCAGCTCCTGGGAGCCAATGTGAGTCCCTGTTGGGTGCAATATTGTGCAAATGGGGTACACTGCCCCACAGTAGAAATTCTGAATTCACTCTTCCTAACTGCTCACAGACACTGTTGTACAACTACAGTGCCCAGGCCCCTCAGAGTACTTCAGAGCTCCATGTCACAAACACATTGTGGGTATCCCTGTGAGCTGCCACTGGGAGCACATGTATCCAACCACGGGAACAACAGCAAAAACTGAGTCTTCCCACCCCACAGCTGCAGAACCCTGGACACTACAGTCACACTTTTCCAGCTCACAGGCTTCCTAAGCCCACCGCTCCACAGGCAGCTCTTGGGATCTGCTGTGAGCCCCTGTTGGGAGCACTCTTATCTCAACAAGGATGCAACAAGGATGCCCTGTCCCAGCAGTAGAAATTCTGAATACTCTCATACTGGATACCTGCCCACAGACACCTCGATTGCTTGCCTTCAGCAAGGGCCCTTCAGAGCACATCAGTTCGCCACACTGGCAAACACACTGCAGGTGCCCTTGTGAGCTGCCATGGGGTGTATATGTATCCAACCAAGAGGCAGCATAAAAATCAGTCTTCACATCCTATAGCTACAGAACTCTGGACACCAGAGTCATGCCTTTCATGAGCGCAGGCCACCTGAGACCCACCACCCTGAAAGATGGTTCCTAAGGTACCTCTGTGAGACCCCAATGGGCATTCACAATTTCAACCAAGGACACAAGGCAGCAAAAATTGGGACATCCCCCTCCCTGACTGCTGACATCTGGACACTGCAGTTGCACCTTTCCAGTTTGTAGGCCTACATCCTGAAAACCCAAATAGCTCAAATAGGGAGCTATGCTAGATTACCAAGCCCAGGACCCCGAAAGATCACACCAGCAGCACCATCCCCAAAAGAATCTGGGTAACAAAGCATTCAGACCTACGACATGGAAACAATTAAAATGTTACAGAAAAACATGGGAAGACAAAAGAGCAATATCCAAAGGAAAGAAAAAGAGGAATCACCAGAAAGGGAGTTAAATGAAACAGAGAAAGAATTCAGAGTAATGGTTATAAGGACACTCAAACAACTGGATGAGAAATACATGCAACTCAATGAGAATTATAAGGAACTGAATGAGAATGTCACCAACATAAAAAGGAACCAAGAGGAAATGAAGAATGAAATAGCTGCAATAAGGAACATAATGGAAGGCTTAAACAGGAGACTAGAAGAGGCTAAGGACCACATCAGCAAGCTAGAAGACAAGATAGGAAAAATCACACAAACACAACAACAACTGGAAAGAAAATTTAAAAAGCAAGAGGATAGCCTAAGAAAGTTTTGGGACAACACAAAATGAAACAATATCTGCATAATAGCAGTACCAGAAGGAAAGGAAGAGAGGCAAGGAATAGAAAATCTACTTGAAGAAATAATAACAGAAAACTTCCTTGATATTGGCAAGAAAAAAAAAAACTATGCAAGTCCAGGAAGCACACAGACCCCCAAGCAAGATGAACCCAAAAAGAGCAACACCACGACACATCATAATTAAGTTGGCAAACATCAATGACAAAGTAAGAATCTTAAAAGCTGACAGAGAGAGACAGAAAGTTACATACAAGGGATCTCCCATTTGAATATCAACTAATTTCTCAACAGAAACACACCAAGCCAGAAGAGAATAGAATTAAATATACAAAAGTGATGCAAACCAAGGGACTGAATCCAAGAATACTATACCCAGCAAAGCTATCATTCAAAATTGAAGATGGAATCAGGAGCTTCACAGACAAAAAAGGGCTAACAGAGTTTATTACTACCAAGCCAACAATGCAACGAATCTAAAGGGACTGCTGAAAGAAAGAAAGAAAGAAAGAAAGAAAGAAAGAAAGAAAGAAAGAAAGAAAGAAAGAAAGAAAGAAAGAAGGAAGGAAGGAAGGAAGGAAGGAAGGAAGGAAGGAAGGAAGGAAGGAAGGAAGGAAGGAAGGAAGGAAGAAAGAAAGAAAGAGAAAGGCAAGAAGAAACACAAATATTAAGAATAAAAATGATGATAAACAAATAACCTATCAATAATAACATTAAACGTAAATGGGTTAAATGCCCCAGTCAAAAGACATAGCATAGCTGAATGGATAAGAAACTATGACCCATATATTTGCTGTCTGCAAGAGACCCACCTCAGAACAAAGGATTCACACAGACTGAGAGTGCAGGGAAAGGAACAAATTTTTTGAGCAAATGGAAATGAGAAAAAAGCTGGGGTTCCAATACTTACACCTGACAAGATGTAAAGGCCATAACAAGAGATAAGGAAGGCCACTACATAATACTTAAGGGAGCAATTCAACAGGAAGATACAATTCGGGTAAATATATATGCACTCTATACAGGAGCACCCAAATACATAAAACAACTTCTGGAAGATATCAAGGGAGAGATGGATAGCAAAACAGTCATAGTAGGAGACTTTAATACCCCACTGACATCACGGGATAAACCCTCTAAACAAAAAACAAGCAAGGAAACAGCAATTCTAAATGACACACTAGATCAGATGGACTTAATTGACATCTTCAGAATATTTCACCCTAAACCCAAAGAATATACATTCTTCTCCAGTACACCTGGGACATTTTCAAAGATAGACCACATATTAGGAAACAGGCAAAATATCTTCAAAATCAAGAAGATAGAAATTATAACAAACATGTTCTCAGATCACAATGACATAAAACTAGAAATCAACTACAATAAAAACAATGAAAAAAAATCAAACACTTGGAGGCTAAATAGCATACTATTAAACAATGATTAGGTTATCAAAGAGATCAAAGAAGAAATAAAAAGCATGCTGGAAACAAATGACAATGAAAACACAACAATCCAAAATTTATGGGATACAATGAGAACAGTCCAGAGAAGGAAGTTCATAGCATTACAGGCCTACCTAAAAAAAAATTGTAATAAATTATCTAACCCTGCAACTTAAAGAATTAGAAAGAGAGCAATAAGAAAATCCCAGTGTAAGCAGAAGGAGATTATAAAGATAAGAACAGAAATACTAAATGACATAGACCAAAAAATTAATACAAAAGATCAATGAAACCAAGAGCTAGTTCTTTGAAAGGATAAATGAGATTGATGAACCTTTGGCAATGCTCACCAAGAAACAAAGAGAAAGGACCCAAATAAACAAAATCAGAAATGATAGCGGTAAAGAAATAAGTAACCCCACTGATATACAAATGATTGTTAAAAAAAAATACCATGGACACCTCTAATCAAACAAACTGTACAACCTTGAAGAAATGGACATATTCCTAGAAAAATAAAAGCTTACAAAACTCAATCAGGAAGAATAAAAACACCTGAATAGCCGATTAACTACTGATGAAACTGAAACAGTAATCAAAATACTTCCAGCAAACAAAAACCCTCAATCAGATGGTGTCACAAGGGAGTTTTACTGAACATTCAAAGAAGAAATAAAACCTATCATTCTCAGACTATTCCAAAAAATTCAAGAGGAAGGCACATTTCCAAGCTCTTTCTATGAAGCCAGCATCACCCTAATACCAAAACCAGAAAAAGACATCACAAAGAAAGAGAATTATGGGTCAATATCCCTCATGAACATAGATGCTAAAATCCTCAAAAAAATTCTAGCAAACCGGATCCAGCATAACATTAGGAAGATAATACACCATGACCAAGTGGGATTTATTCCAGGGATGTAAGGCTGGTACAATATCTGCAAATCAATAAACGTGATACATCACATAAACAAATTGAGAGAAAAAACTACATGATTATATCAATTGATGAAGAAAAGGCATTTGACAAAGTCCAACACTCTTTTCTGATAAAAATGCTCAGCAAAGTGGGAATAGAAGGACCATATGTCGACATAATAAAAGCCATATATGACAGACATACAGCCAACATCATACTCAATGGGCAAAAACTAAAACCATTTCCCTTAAGAACAGGAACAAGACAGGGATGCCTGTTATCACCACTCCTATTCAACATAGTATTGGAAGTACTATTCAATGCAATCAGACAAGAAGAAGAAATAAAAGGCATCCAAATTGGAAAAGAGTAAAACTGTCCTTATTCACAGATGACATGATACTATACATAGAAAACCCTAAAGACTCAATAAAAAAAATTATTAGACTTAATAAATGAATTCAGTAATGAAGCAGGATACAAAATTGATGGCATTTTAAGTTCACAAACAGTGAACTTACAAAGAAATTAAAAAATCAATCCATTTACCATTTTACATACAAAAAAATTAAGACACCTAGGAATAAACTTAACTAAGGAGGTAAAAGCCCTCTACTCAGAAAACTATAGGATGTTGAAAAAAGATAAAGACATAAATAGATGGAAAAACATACTATGTTCATGGATTGGTAGAATCAACATCATTCAAATGTCCATACTATCCAAAGCAATCTATAAATTCAATGCAAACCCCATTAAAATACCAACGGCATATTTCACAAACCTAGAAAGAACTCTCCAAAAATTCATCTAGAATAAACAAAAACCCGAATAGCTGCAGCAATCCTGATATAGAAGAACAAAGTAGGTGGGATCTCAATACCAGATATCAAACTGTATTACAAAGCCTATTTTCTCAAAACAGTCTAGTACTGGCATAAGAACAGACATATAGATAATTGGAATAGAATAGAGAACCCCAAAATTAATCTGAACTATGTTCAATTAATATTTGACAAAGGATGCAAGAACATACAATGAACTCAAGACAGTCTCTTCAATAAATGGTTTTGGGAAAATTGGACAGATATATGCAAAAAAAAAAAAACAAAAGAAACTAGACCACCAACTTATAGCATACACAAAAATAATGTCAAAACGAATAAAGGATTTAAAGGTAAGATTGGAAACCATAAAAATATTAGAGGAATCCAAACGCAACAAAATCTCAGACATGCCAAAGCAATTTATTCATCGATACAGCTCATAGGGCAGTGGTCAGCAAACTCATTAGTCAACAGTACAATGATTGAAATTTCTTTTGCGAGGAGTTAAGGAGAAGATGGCGGCATAGGTAAACACCTACACTGCTGCCTCGCACAACAATTTCAAAACTACAACTAAAAGACAGAACAGACATCATCCAGAACCACAGGAAAGCTGGCTGAGTGGAAGTTCTACAGCTAGAAGGAAAGAGAGGGGTTCACAGACACCCAGAGGAACTGCAAAAAGCTGAGGTACGGAGACGCGCGCGC
>PVJN01015408.1:0-44430 GCA_004026805.1 Lasiurus borealis | reverse complement strand
ATATATATATATTGTAATGGCTGGTAGTTCATTGGTTTAGTCACATTTCTGGTCTTTTGTAGTACAGTTCAAGATTTTATTGTTTTCTTGACCAAGCTAAAATAAAACAGATGCCAGTGAAGCAGACAAAGATGTGAATTTGGCATATGAGTAGACAAAGGGTAGAATGAATGTTTCTTTCTTGTTTAGTTAAGCAATGATAAACATATTCTGTTATGGTGAACAAGGAGTAATGCTTCAGAGTAGTAAAAACAGTTTAGTTTTGCCAATTCTGAAATTTGTGATGAATTAAGCATTAGAGAAAATAAGAAACAAACAGAAACATGATATCAACCCATGGAAAACCTACTAAACAGTAGGAAGACCTTCTGGTCTCAGCTTAAAGTATTAAGTGCTAATGTCCATATAAAATTGTAAAAGAATTCTTTATTATGTGGGAGCGTGTTCCTCAGCCTCGAATACCTACTAAGGGAACAGGGTAGTTCACTCATGGAATCACTTGTTCAAATACCGATTGAATGTGGGTGGGTTGCGGTGTCTATTTGTGTAAATGTAAATAATGCGCTGAGTGGTGTAAGATACATATTACATTTGGTGAAAATGCAGCCATCATAATATTCACTCTGGGGTGAGAGGAAGACATGATCGGTTTCTGATAAAGCATAACTTATTTTTAACTCAAATTTTCATTCATGTTTTACAAGAAAAAAATAAAAGAACAGTTTCAAAATGTTCCAATGTGACCAATGTTTACAAAATTAATGGGTTTGTAAGTTTGGATGTTTTCAAGGGAAACAAAACAAAATTTTAGTCAAAGACAAAATAATCCGCCAAAACCGGTTTGGCTCGATGGATAGAGCATCAGCCTGCGAACTGAAAGGTCCCAGATTCCATTCCAGTCAAGGGCATGTACCTTGGTTGCGGGCACATCCCTAGTAGGGGGTGTGCAGGAGGCAGCTGATCCATGTTTTTCATTGATGTTTCTAACTCTCTATCTCTCTCCCTTCCTCTCTGTAAAAAATCAATAAAATATATTAAAAAAAAAAAGACAAAAATAATCCTTTGATACTTGGAATGTGTTCTTGCTTGGCAAGAAAGTTTAAATGTGGCATGATGGCATACTAGAAAGGTGCCCAGGTTAGTTATCAAGAACCTAAGAGAATTTAAATGGGAAGCAGATATCATTTTCATTCTAAAACTGGTATTTTTTTTATAAAACATATCTGGGTCAAATCTTTCAATATTAATACTCTCTCCAAACTTTTCTATCATATCCTACTAAAATCACTTTTGCTTATAGTCTTAACTAGACATTATATGTAGTAAAATAGAAGTTAAAATTTTTGGAGCTATGATTTTTTTCATATTTTTATTTCAGCATAATTTTAAACAAGAAATTATGATAAATTTAAATGCATGATAATTTTAATAAAATAATCCAAGATAAATAAACCAAGAAAGAAAAGATAGGATGTCAAAAATAGTTCATAAATAAACTAATATTTGTAATATATGCAGGAAATCATTTAAGAAATAATCCTTTGTCTAAAATTTTTATTTGTAACTGAAACAGAAAGTTCTTTCTTATTATCTTTCCAAATAATATTTTATGTGACTATGGAGAAAGAATGTGACTTATCAGCATTCAAAAGTTTTATTAAGGCTATCTGTGTAACATTTTTTGGAATTTATAATAATAAAAGCATAATATGCTAATTAGACCAGACAGCCAAATGACCTTCAGGATGACATCCTTCTGGATGAAGCCGTGGAAGTGGGGCCTGAGGCAGGCAGGCAGGTGAGCAGTTAAGAGCTATGGTCCCAGATGTTTCACTGCCCGGTTTAGTCGGACATTCCCCAAGGGGTCCCAGATTGTGAAAGGGTGTAGACTGCGCTGTCACCTCCTCCTCCCCATGCACAAATTTTGTGCATCGGGCCTCTAGTTTTTAATGAAAACAGCTGAAATTCTTGCATTTAGAGTATACTATGAACATTTGTATCCTTCCATCTTGCTAATAATAAATGTAAATTTACAAGGTATAATTTTTAATTAATGCTAACTAATTGAGAATTACTAATTATTCCAGTAGACTAGATGCTAAAGGACCAAGAGATTTAGTCTGCTGAATAAAAAATAAAATTGCTTCCTTAAGAACTAATAATAGACAATAATCTGTCTATAATAATAGACAATAACATCATTTGTACAAATTTTCTATAGTTTCTGAAAATTGTCTACAATATATGACAGGGAGTTATTGATGAATTTTTTTTTCTCAAAAAAATATGCTATGGGCATGAAATAAGTAGCTATCTTTTAATATATCAACCTTGTAATTATTCCCAAACTAGAAATAATTTGGGCACTCTACTATATTTAAAAATTTGAAAGAATAAAAGTCATTTAGTGTAATTCCATCAATAGCCCTCAAAATCAAAATAAATAATGTACAAGGTTGTAGACTGCAGGCTATTTACAATTTTTTAATTAACTGTTCATGTCATCAGCATCACATTATCTAATCCTGCTAATCTGTACAGTTTACATACAATCAAAGAATAGTAAAATATTTAGAGATAATGTATTCTAAACCTTTTCATTTTACAGATGCAAGAAATAAAGTCAAGAAAGGTTGTGTCCTTTTTTCCTTTATATTTAAACATTTAAACCTTTAGCAAAGTCGAATAATACAAAAACCACCTATGTATGTAATCTTCACCAATTGTTTCCATTTGGCAAAACTTTTGTTCTCACTTCACAAACACATATGTTTGCTGAACTTGCTGTTGAATACCATGATACTTCATCTGTATTTTAGAGAAATTCTCACACCAAAATACAATATTGATAATAACCTCAAGGTTATTTAGAGCAATTGCGTTATAACATCTAACCGGCCATTCATATTCAGATTTTTATCTCCAATGTGTCTTTTATAATTTTTTTTCAAACCAGAATCCACTCAAAGTTCATTTATGGCATTTGGTTAAGTCTCACTGGAGTCTTTTCATCTAAACTGTCTTTGCCCCATCAATTTGGCTCAGTGGATAGAGTGTCTGTCTGTGGACTGAAGGATCCCAGGTTCAATTCAGGTCAAGGGCATGTACCTCAGTTGTGGGCACATCCCCAGAAGGGGGTGTTCTGGAGGCAACTGATCGATGTTTCTTGTTCTCAATCCCTCTCCCTTCCTCTCTGTGAAAAATCAATAAAATATATATTTTTAAAATTGCCTTTATATTTTTAATTGTTTTTAATGACACAAATTTTGTGACAATCCAGGCCAGTTGTGTAGTAAAATGCCCCGCATTTTGGATTTGGGTTATTTTTTTTTTTTTAGAATCAAATTCAAGTCAAGTCAAGAGAGTTAACAACCCAGTATAACCTTGTAACTATGGGGAAACAAATTCAAACAGCCAAGACACAGCTAAACTTTTGGATCACGTGCCCATAAAACTTGGAGTCTGTCTGTATTTCTAAATTTAATCAGTTAAAGAGTTGTAATCAAATGTCTGTGGAGACCAAATTATTTTGAGCATGTTAAATCATGTCATAGTTAACCTTCTTCTCTGATGAGTCTCTGCAATTTTAAATAATTCCAATGAGTCATTTTTCTTAAAGTTTTTTGAATGTGTGTCATTTGCATTACAGATGAGTTATTTCTCCCTAAAGTAGTTTTTCTTTTCTAGTCTCTTTTATAATTTCCCAACACTTTCCTCCCCACCCTTATGTACTTCCAGGTTTGGTTTCTATTTATTTATTTTTAAATATATTGATATTGATTTTAGAGGGGAAGGGAAAGAAAGAGAGAGAGAAACATCAATGATGAGAGGGAATCATTAATCGGCTGCTTCCCTCATGCCCCATAATGTAGCTTGTGCATATGCCCTTAACAAGAATCAAACCGTGACCTCCTGGTTCATAGGTTGACACTCAACCACTGAACCACACTGGCAGGGCCAGGTTTGGTTTTTAAAAGAAACTATGTGAAAAATACTTAACAAAAAGATAGTTAGGAATTAGAATTTTTTCATTCTGATAGTTGGTTTATAAGTGTTCATCATATTTTCTGAACTTAGCTTTATTTAGAATTTTGCTCCCAAGTTAAAAAGAAATCAGTGATTTTCTAAATACTATTTCTGCTGCTTCTGACATAAATTTTTTGTGAATTTTGATCTCTTGATTATCCTCAGCATAACACTCATGGCAAAGTTCTTAGTTTCTGACTATGCATCTCCCTAAAACTTTCATTTGCCCAACTAACATCCTTAAGGTTTATAGCTCCTCTAAAGCTCTCCTCTGAGTCTTGTCTTGCCAGCTTTGTGGAAAGTAATTATTGATACCTCTCACTCACCTTCGATGTATAAACCACTGATATTCCTGAAGTCACATATTTACACTATCAGACAGGCTGATTCCCAAACGTGTCTCTTGTGAGTTGAGACCTATCTTGGTTTGTAACAAATAGTTCCTGTGTGTCTGTTGATAACAACAGAAGTAATGGCAGTTGAAACTGCTTGAATGTAGAGCAGTCATCAGTGTCAATCACTGGTTCTAAATATGTGGGGCCATATCTTTTTTTATAAAAGGTTTCTAAATCATTCATATGCATGTGCTTCAGTAGCCTAGATATAGATGGTCTAAAAGAATATATTCTATTATGTTCAAACTAGGGGCCCAATGCATAAGATTCATGCAAGAATGAGCCTTCCTTCCCCTGATGCTGGCAATGCCTTTGCTCTGGCCGGAGCAGCCTTTCTGCTTTCCCATGCTGCACTGAGGCTCAGAGTGGCTGGGGTGGTGCGAAATGCCTGAGACACAAGTGTCCTTCCCCGCCCCTGGCCACTTAGCACCTGTGTATGCAAATTAGCCCACCACTTTTGTGAGGTTAATTTGCATGCCCACTCCTGATTGGCTGGTGGGTGTTACAAAAGTATGGTCAATTAGCATGTTACTCTTTTATTACTGTAGATATATATAGGTGATGTGAATAAGAAGTATTAGTAAGCTGAAACCGGTTTGGCTCAGTGGATAAAGCATCGGCCTGCAGATTGAAATGTCCCAGGTTCGATTCCGGTCAGAGACCTTGGTTGTGGACACATCCCCAGTTGGGGGTGTGCAAGAGGCAGCTGACCCATGTTTCTCTCTCATCATTGTTTCTAGCTCTCTATCCCTCTCCCTTCCTATCTGTAAAAAATCAATAAAATACATTAAAAAAAGAGGTATTAGTAAATTAATAGTGGCTTTGTCATTATGGATTTTCCCAATTTGAAAATAGTAAAAATAGAAAGGCAGATACATAGGATTCTGCAATATATGAACAGAAATCCAGAGGATGTATATAAAAACTGAACAGTAATAATTTCCAGCTGATTGAAACAAAGAGTAATCTTTATTTTCCTCCTTAGACTTTTATAAGTATGACAGATTGCTTCTGAAACTCCCATACACCAAGAAACAAAAAACTTACACACAATTATATGCAGAGTGTATATATATACGTATATACATTATCTATAATAATAGAAGTTTAATATGCAAATCGACCAAATGATCAAACAGCAGAACTACCATCAGGATGACCTTCTGGACAACCGCACTATGACACTCACTGGTGCCAGCCAGCCAAGGCAGGTGCGATGCGATTGGTTGATTGGTTGGGGGGCCCTGCCATTGTCCCACAACTGCCTCGTGGAAGGAGGCCCAGATCACCCTCTGCAGGGTGATCAATGGGGGGCCCCATGACAGATCACCCCAAAGAGGGGGGCCCAGGCCACTGGCCAGCAGCATGATCTGTAGGGGAGGAACATCCACAATCATCCCACAGAAGGAGTTCAAGCCTACCCTCTGCACGGCAGTGGATTGTGGATCCCAGCCCGGTGGGCAAGACCTCCCTCTGTGGGGCGATCAATCTGGGGCCCCACAATCAATCACCCCACAGAGGGAGGCCCAGGCCAGCCAAGTGATTGCACCCCACGCCTGCCACCCACAGAGGGAAGTGACAGTGGTGGGAGAGGGGGAGGCAGTGCCACACAGATAGCAAGCGGTGGCAGCAGTGGGGACAGGGCCAGCTACTAGCAGCCAGGAGAAGGAAAGCCCTGGTAGGCCCTGATCGCAGGCCAGGCCCAGGTACCCTGCCTGAGGTCCCAGATTATAAGAAGGTGCAGGCCAGGCCGAGGGACAGCCGCTTTAGCATGAATTTCGTGCACCGGGCCTCTAGTATATATATAAGATATTTTCAGGAAGCCAAATTGCATCACTTCCTGACCATCTATTTTATATTACTTGTCTCAGAACTCCTTGCAAGCCCCTGATTTAGTTGAGAATACAGAATATGGGCTTAGCTTCCCCAGTGTGTGTCAAGGATTTCAGCTTCGATATTTTTGTGACTCTTCAGACACTATAAACATATGTGACTTAATTTGAAGACTTCTAAAAGCTGGGTAGCTGCTGGCAAATGGCTCTGGGAAGAACAGAGTGCATTAAGGCTCATGTAAATGTTTTATAACAAAGCAGCACAGCGAACGCTCTGCAATATGACCACCCAGGGCTCACTCGGCGGGAGCCAAATGCCATCCACACTTCCCATCAACTGTCAAAACGGCTCTTCAAGACGCAAAAGTAGTTTATTGAGAAAGACCGCTGCTCCCCAGGAGCAGACGTGACATCCTCCTGAAGAAATCCCACTTCTCTTTTCGATGCTCACAGCCCCATAAACTGAACCCCCATCCCCTTCTCAATAGGTATCTCATCATCGCTCCAAACAAACAAAAAGCAAATAAACGGAGCCCGGGTATCATTTTATGGGCGCCTCCCACATTACACCACCCCATTGTTCCTGGGCGTCTCAGTAACAGCCACAGGGGCTGGGACCCGCAGGATTCATCACCAACGGCTGCACTACCTGGAGGTGTGCGTGTGGCCAGTCCCCAGTAGCTTTCCTCTGGAGCAGTGTTTCTCAACCTGTGGGTCGCGACCCATTTGGGGGTCGAATGACCCTTTGACAGGGGTCGCCTGAGACCATCAGAAAACACAGATATTAACATTACAATTCATTGGAAGTAGCAACATTACAGTTATGAAGTAGCAACGAAAATAATTTTATGGGTTGGGGGTCACCACCACATGAGGGATGGTATGAAAGGGCCGCAGCATTAGGAAGGTTGCGAACCACTGCTCTGGAGGCTTTTTTCTTTTCTTTTTTTAAAATATATTTTATTGATTTTTCACAGAGAGGAAGGGAGAGGGATAGAAAGTCAGAAACATCCATGAGAGAGACATCGATCAGCCGCCTCCTGCAGGCCCCACAGTGGAGATGTGCCCGCAAGCAAGGTACATGCCCCCGACTGGAATCGAACCTGGGACCTTTCAGTCCGCAGGCCGATGCTCTATCCACTGAGCCAAACCGGTCTCGGTGGAGGCTTTTTTCTTGAGCTGACCCCATTTTGAAACCTGTTCTCCTGTCGTGGCGATTGCGTGCTGTGGAGGGGAGCATATCCTTTCTTTGTTTCACCCTAGAAATGACCCCCAGCCCTCTCAGGGGGAGCAGAATGAACGTGTTTCACTCACCATACAAAGTGCCTCTGCTCGGGGATTTGACATGTTCCTACAGAAAAAAAAAAAAAAAGAGTGTTTCTTACAAAAAAAATAAAAACATCTGTTAACGTAATTCATTTGCTAGGATAGGAAGACTCTTAGAAATCTTATACTCATTGGATTAAAACGGTAATGAATGTTCCAGGAACGAAAAGCCTTTAAATCATTTGGTGTTTATGGAGAGATTAAAGAAAAGAAAATGTTGATTGGAAAAATAATTAATCAAGAAGTTATTAGAAGATGTTAGATAGGTTCAATGATGAAAGATATTTTTAAAGTGTTCTGTTCTAGTTTATTTTAGTTTGAGAAAATCTGAGATATTATTTGTAATTTATAACTCACTAGTTCCATTAAACAAATACAGTGTTTTTGTTTTTTGTTTTTTTTTAATCTACTACAAAATGAGAAACTATGATAGGAAAAAAACAAAGTACAGTAGATCTAACCCCCTTGGGAGCTGACAGTATATAGTACATGTCCTTGAATCAAGAGTCTCATTGCTTCCCTATTTGAATAGGCCTCCCATCAGGACCAGCCTCTTACTGAATGCATACATTAGGTGGGGGGGAGGGGATGTTTTAGTCGTCTAGCATTTGATTCCATCCTCCTTCCTGTACCTGCTAGTCTAGAAGCAGGAATTAAGAGGCTGGCACGCCGCTTAATGCCGTGAGGATGTTCCAAATCTCATTAGGGACAAAAGAATGCACAGACAAGGGCTTAAGAGAATTCTGTTCAACACCAGATTATTTTTCAGACCGCCTTACTCTAAAAGGGTGTCTCTGCCCGTAGAGAATCTGACATGTGTGCTTATGACTCCGTGCAATTAGAGAGAGAGGCATCATTAATTTGACTGGGAAATGAGGCTGCGGTAGCATCCAGTTTATTTTTACTGAAGCAGTGTTTTTGCTGATATCATTTCCCTGTTCAAAAATAATAAATCGCTCCTCATTTCAAAGCCCTAAAATTGTACTAGAGGCTCAGCTTCCACTGGACTTCTGTCCACTGCACCTGTCTCTAGGATCTAGTCTAGGGCTGTGCTGTCTGATTCGATTGAGCACTTAAAATGTGGCTAGTGTGACTGAGGACTTGATTTTTAATTGTATTTAATTTTAATTAATTTAAGTGTAAATGAAAATAATGAAACGATACAATTTTCTATATTGATGACATGGTAACATTTCAATATTGATTGAAATGGTAACAATTCTATATGTCGAGTTAAATAAAATGCTTTGTTCAATTTATTTCGCCTGCTTCTCTTCAATACAGGAATTAGAACATTTTCAGTGATATACGTGGCTTATGTTATATTTCTATCACACACTGCTGGTCTAGAGACAATGAAAACCCTTGCTTTTCTTGACACCCTGCACTTAAATCAAATATATCTTCTTTTCCAGATTTTCCTTCCTGATATAAAAGATCCTTGTGCTTGCAAGTGTCAGAAACCTAAGAATTGATTGTCACAGTAAGTGAAAAGAGCAGAGATCTTACAAATAGCTAAACCCTCAAAAGCAGAGCTTAAAACGTCCAGACATCAGTCTCATTGGCCAGCTTGAATCATATGACCCTCTTTGAACTGATCACTGTAGCAACGGAAAAAGATTAAATGTATTGAGCAGACATTGGTCACATGCTTACACCAACATTAGAATATGAAGAAAATCAATACCACTCACCTTGTATGGGCTGATACCAAGGATAGGCTTGGTTTGTTTCTCAAAGAAAAATCATGAAAGTTGGTACTAAGAGAAACGGTAATGGGGAAGAAAAAGAACAGATGGCCAAAGGACCTGATTGCTCAGCTAAGTGTTGTTGCTGTGTGTGTGTTTTGTTGTTGTTGTTGTTTGTTTGTTTCTTTTGTTTTTTCCAGATTCATACTTCAAGACACCATTTCTTACTATGCCCTTTGCCATCCTCTCTGGCTTTATCTGCTCCTTCACCCCTTCTTTCCCACCCTTCCCACTAGCAACTCCACGAATAGGATGCTTTTTCTCTGACTTCCATGCATCTTCCAATCCTTCCACCTTATAACTACCCAATGAAGTCCTACTCGTCCTTCCGGTCTCTGTTCACGATCACTTTCTCTGCACTGTGATCTTTGATTGCCGCAGCTTAAGACATCTTCTGTGGCTTCCCTCTGTGTGCTTCCTCTGAAACTGCACACCTTCTGATAGGTCTCTTTCCAAGTAATAAGCATAATTTGATTGCCTAACAGGACTAATGTAGATGTGGAGAGTAAGGCCTGCCTGAGTTGGTGCATTGAAAAGGAGCCACTTCAGAAAATGTAACGAAGGGTTGTTGAGGGGTGTTGACATGATTAGGAGTCGGCCAGGTTTGGTAAGAACCCAAAGGTTGTCACCACTCCTAGACCTGAAAGCCAAGGAAGAGCCGTGTTGTTGAACTTGGTCAGAGCTACAGCTGAGGAAGAAGAGCAGCTAGAGTGAGGTGGCTCTAAAGCAGTAGCAATGAAAATAATTTTATCGTTGGGGGTCACCACAACATGAGGAAGTGCATTAAAGGGACGTGGCATTAAGAAGGTTGAGAACCACTGCTCTAAAGAGATGAATACAGTCATTTCCCTAACGGTGCCTGGCAGGATGAAGGAAATGCAAATATACACCCCTGTTCTGTCTCCTCTATCTCGTGCTGATGCATCCATTGGCTAATGCTAATCAAAAGGAAGAGGTGCAAGGGAGCCTGGGATGTGGTGTGCAGAGATCAGCTTCTAGGCAAAAGAGCAAGCAGGGAGGAGTGAGACAGAGAGAATAACCTACACAGTCCTATCATTCTTTTGGCATTCCCAACTCCTGGTATAATTCCTTACATATAGCAGCTAATAAGTGTTGAGTGGATGAATGAATGGATGGCTGTCCACAAATTCCTCTCTTCTTGGTTTTTTTTTATTCATTTTTCTTAACAAGCACAATAAATGTTATGTTTTCAAATAAGAAAATAAATGTATAAATTAAAATAATTTTTAGTCCAGTTGTGTGCTTTCCAAATTTGGGAAGTATCAGCATCATACTTATCAGGAAACTTATTTGGCTTTTTACCTGTAATATCTAATTAATCCTCACAGAACTCTAATAAAATCGGTATACTCATCCCCGTTTTACAGGTGAGGAATTAAGGATCAAAAGTATTTAAGAATGACCAGACAGCCGAGACTGGTTTGGCTCAGTGGATAGAGCATCGGCCTGCGGACTGAAAGGTCCCGGGTTCGATTCCGGTCAGGGGCATGTACCTTGCTTGTGGGCACATCTCCAGTGTGGGATGTGCAGGAGGCAGCTGATCGATGTCTCTCTCTCATTGATGTTTCTGACTTTCTATCCCTCTCCTTTCCTCTCTGTGAAAAATCAATAAAATATATTTTTAAAAAAAAAGAATGATCAGACAATGCTTTCCTCTTCAATTCTCCAACTACATAAAATCAAAACAGAAAAGTGATATGAGTGCTTAAAGAGGAGGGCCATTTCTTTAAAAATAAATCCATGACACAGAAGCACTTTTCTCACCACTGAGCTGTACAGATAGCAACCAAAATACTGCTCTTCCAGTAGTCTTCAAAGTGGTCATGAAATGGATCTTAGAAAAAAATGGTAGCTACAACCATAAATATACTTATTTTATTTTAATCGAACACTATTTTTAGGAAATGGGTGGTGGTGACTGTTGTACAACAATGTGCACATACTTAATACCTCTGAACAACACACTTTAAAATGGTAAAAAAGTAAAAAAAAAAAAAAAAGCTCTAGCCGGTTTGGCTCAGTGGTTAGAGCATTGACATGCAGACTGAGTTGTCCCAGGTTTGATTCCAATCAAGGACACATGCCTGGGTTGTCTGCTTGATACTTAGTAGACGGTATACAGGAGGCAGCTGATCAATGATTCTCTCTCATCATTGATGTTTCTATTTCTCCTTCCCTCTCCCTTCCTCTCTGAAATCAATAAAAAATAAAATGGTACAGAAAAGGTCAATTTTTACCGAAACCGGTTTGGCTCAGTGGATAGAGCATGGACATGCAGACTGAAAGGTCCCAGGTTAGATTCCAGTCAAGGGCATGTACCTTGGTTGCGGGTACATCCCCAGTAGGGGGCATGCAAGAGGCAGCTAATTGGTATCTCTCTCTCATTGATGTTTCTAGCTCTCTATCCCTCTCCCTTTCTCTCTGTAAAAAATCAATAAAAAAATATATTTTTTAAAAAAGGTCAATTTTGTTTTATGTATATTCTAAAACACACACACACACATACACACACACACACACACACACACACAAGCAATGAGGACTTGAAGTTGACAACTTTCTCAAAAAGGGAAGTAAATAGGGCAGGTCATTCAGGGAGCATTTTTTGAGATGTAGGATCCTTGAGCAGATCCACTAGCTGGAAGGGATCGTTTAGAGAAGCAGATGCGTATCCACCAGCTGGGTAGAAAGGACACAAATCCTGAGGTGGCCCATTAAAGTCCAAGATATCGAGCACTGTGCTTCCAATCACATTAAAGCCCAGTGATATTAAAATGTTCTCAAAATACATAAACTATAAGCAATGTTATTCACATTAAACTTTTTCTTCAAGGGTTTTCCTATCCATATCTCACAATGAATTCAAATCAAATGTTATATTGATGCCATGCTGGTGGGATATTTTGTTGATATTTTGTTGGGACATTTTTTTGCTTTGTTTTATGCAAAGGGACAGCTTTCTTAATATCATTTGTTCATTTATTTTTACTCCCTACAAATTCACATTAAGTACGAGTTCAGGCGAAGGGAAAATGGTCCTATTTGTAATCACCCCTAATTACAGTTTATTGCCCCTTTGAAAACAGGGTTAAGGAAAAGGCAGAGAGTGGTATAGTCTGATCCTTTTCTAAAGTCCAGAATGTGGTTCTTACAAAGTATGGAAGTTTGCATAACTCTTTTAAGTTTTTCTTGCGATCCTCCTCCTTCCTCTTCCCCAACGAGCCAGGGAGGCGGGAAGGGACCACCCCATACCCATGGCAGCTACCTATTTGCTTCTGTTACAACTTCCTTTTCTCTAAAGTCGGCAATAGCCTTTGCTTTGACCAACTGTTGTAGGCCGCTGTCCCTACTGTCCCGAAAAAGCTCTTTTAATGTCCCAACCGGTTAGAAACTTAACCAGATACATGTTCAGCCTTTCAGGAGGTGCACCTGTTTTTTGGTCTTGCGGCTGAAGTTGAGAGAGACCATGGCACTTGGATAAGCGACAGTTTCGGTTTTGCAGCGCTTTATCTGTGTGTAACAGGCAACCACTCATGAGAAAGGAAGTTCAGGACTTGTAGGTAACAAACCACTACCCAGATTCCAGGAAAACGCCCGTTTACCGAAGCCATGTCACCCTCCTTTTCACAAGATGTCTGCAGTCAGTGTAGCATGTAGGTCATATTCCCAAAGACTTTAAACTAATTACCCTTCTACGCGCAATGTCATTCCTCTCATGTATGTCAGCTTGACAGTTTTCTTCCGCAGAGAGCAGCATTTTCTGGGTTTCTATGATAACTGTTGAACCCCACACGAGATGTTTCCTTATGTAAATGATCATTACTTGATCAAGTAAAGACTTAAACAACTTTTCTAAAATCCTCATACAGATATAAATGTGTATACGTTAGTTGTGTATGTATGTCCACATGGGTGCTAGCCGGTTACTGGGGTGTCCAGGGTAAGGTTTGTGAGTAATTTTTCATTTCCATACCGTTTAAAAAGTATAATGGCTCTGGTGTTTCACCACTTCCTCTTTGGGCAGACTATCCTTTTGCAGAGAGGGGTGGGAAGGCCTCGTGAAGACAGCAGAAGAGAGAACAGAGCCCTTTGAGGAGTTGGTAGATGAACTCAAGTATTTAAGCAGCTTAACCAGCAACCGTGAATAAGACAGAGGTAAGAAAAAAACTCTTTTCTTGCTATTTTTTTTATTTTGTGATTTGGATTACTCTTTATAGAACAAACAGTTTGAATGCTGGCTGGATTACGGAGTAGATCAAATAAACTGAATACCTCTGTCTAATGAGCAGTCAATACATTAAATGAAAACGTTCAGAAAATTTGCGAAGTTTCAACTTCACATACAACCTTTTAAAAAGCTGGTGATTTTTAAAATTCTCATTGATCTCAAGTTATTTTAACTGCGAAGTGAAACATGCTCCTTTTCCCATGATTTTACACATAATTTAATGCTGAGAGAACTTTTGGATTAATAATAAATTTGAGAACTTTTCTTTCTCCTCGCTCCAGTTTGTTCTTAACATTTGTAAATTCTCCTACATACTGTATATCCTTTTTGTACAGTTTGCACTTTACTCGATGGACTTTAACCAGGAAAATACGTTCTTGCATTTGTTTTTACCCACTGCCAAAATATATTGTATTATTTACAATGAGGCATTTCAGTATTATTTTTCCTATCATCACATGATGATATATTTAAATCGTATAGAAAAAGCAATGTGTAGTATAGGTAGCATGATTTTAGAATCTAAATAAGACAAGTAACTCTAACTTTAGAAATTCATCTTTCTCTTAACAAAATTAATTTACAATTATAATGCTTAAAAATGGAGCAAGAACTAAAACAAAGTAAGACTGTTTGGATCCATCATTGGAGACCCAATTAAGCAAACACTGATCTCATTAGTGAAATGTTAAAATGATTTAAATCCAGCAGAAATTTTTTTCTTGATGGTGCCAATCTAGATCAATGCTTTTACATATTAACCGTTTCACACAGTTGTGTTCATTATTTAGCAATTTTAAATATTCTTTTTTAAAAAAATTGGCTTCTCATAGTTGGTATAATCCTTCTAGCATTTAATACATTTTTAAAAAATGCAGCAGTGAAGATTCTGTTTAGACATATGGGAGTTTGCCGCTAGCTACTCATTTTGAGAAGCTGACACACACAACTGTTCCCTCTGTGAGATTCCATAAAAGGTACACATCCCAAGTAAAAGAGAATTTGAATGTTTATTTAATTTTGGTTAAGTGTTCTTTTATTTTCTTAATTAGCATAATCTCTTGGCTTTAAAAAAAAAGTAATTTTGCATTGTTCCCTCAAACCAGTGGTTCTCAACCTTCCTAATGCCGCGACCCTTTAATACAGTTCCTCAGGTTGTGGTGACCCCCAACCGTAAAATTATTTTCGTTGCTACTTCACAACTGTAATTTTGCTACTGTTATGAATCGTAATGTAAATAGCTGTGTTTTCCGATGGTCTTAGGCGACCCTGCTAGCAGTTCTCAACCTGTGAGTCACGACCCATAGATTGAGAACCGCTGCTGTAGAGCCTAAGACCATTGGAAAATACAGATGTTTACATTACAATTCATAACAGTAGCAAAATTACAGTTATGGAGTAGCAACAAAAATAATTTTATGGTTGGGGGTCACCACAACATGAGGAACTGTATTAAAGGGTTGCGGCATTAGAAAGGTTGACAACCACTGCTTCAAACAATGGATTTCATTTTTATTAGTTTTACCAACTAGTGCTATCATACTGTTTCTGTTCCATTACCTGGAAAAAGTTTTGTTGCCATAACCAGAGAATACAGGTAGAAGGAAAGCAGACTGTTAGTATTATAAATTCAGGAAATGAACTGTGGACTCGAGTTTGAGATCCTGAACTAGATCAACATTTTTAAATTAGAGTTGATAGTTGCAGGAAACCCATAAAAATTGTGCATCCGCGTCTTACGATTTACCCACTAATCATACACAACTAATTCCATCAGCCCTTGGTCCTATTAATTTATAATACCATTTTTAATGCCCTCTTTAAAAAAAAAATAATGGGAGCATTATAAATGTCCAGAATTTTATGTATGAGTTTTTTTTTGTTGTTGTTGTTTTTTAATCATGAACTAATGAGCTCTGTGGATGTTTTACATGGAGTGTGGTAGTACACTGAATAACTGATAACAGCCAAGAGAAAACATAGCCCAGGGAGATTACGGTCTCAATTGATCACCACTGTAATTAAGAGCAGCAAATAAAGGGCAAAGCAGTAAAGAAAATGCCACCCTGCTGGCAAGAAAGATGTGTTGATGCTGTTGTTGCTGTTGGGAATGATTAAAGTTTCTGAATGAATAGCTTCGTCCCAGGTTTTAGGGAAATAGGTCCAGGATTTGTTCTGCCTTTGCAAAAATTGTATCGATGGGAAAACTAGTGCTTCTCTGGCTGCATTAACACAAGACACAAAGATTGTGGAAGGCGACGTTTTGGTCATTGTTCGGAGAACCAGGGACGCATTGCATGCGCTTTTGATTTCATAGACAGTTGTAAGAGAAAGCATTTTGAGCCTGCCCAAATTTCTGAAGTGAAATGAGATAGAATACTGTAAATATTGATGTTGACTTTTGAACTACAGATGCCTGTTTTCCCATGTTTCGTTAAGATTACATTCATGTGACACACGAAGACATTAATTTTCATTGAGTCTGATGAAAGGTGAAATTTAATGATTGCTATACAGCATCATAAAAGTTTACATCTGTCTTAATAAGGCCTGTCTGGCAGGGGCGGGGGGTGATCTTGCCGGGAATGTGTCAAACTATTGATATTCAGAGTTGACCCAGCCAATCTACGATGGAGAGGTGTCTCCTTCCCTCATGATATGAACCTTCCACCTGTCGAAGCTGCTTGTCGCGGGCTCTCTCCCACCCCAGCAAATATATCCCCTTTCAAATAATAATTCGCTTTGAAACAGCCAAGCTACTTGTTTTGGGCACATCTGAGGGGACTTCCAAATGGACTTTGAAAGATTGAACATGTGTTCATTTGTTTGTTTATTTTTAACCTTGTCTTGGTCATTTTCTTAGTTAACAAAAATAAAGACAAGAGCGTTGGTTGCCTGATAGAAAGATTATGGTTTGGGTGCAGACTACGAGGGATGGAATTCAGAAACAAAAATGCTTTAAATCTAGACACTGTGGGTCTTTCTGCCTTTATAACTGATGTGTGTCTGCCTACATTTGTTGAGTGATTTTTAATTGATGAGACTTCTAAATAAGTGCGACATGTAGCATTTTCGTATTTATTAGTTAAATAAATGGAAAACTATTGTTTTCACAAAAATATGCACTTTGGCAATACCTGTACTCTGTAACATAGAATATGCATCTCATCTCCATACCAGAAAAAACTTTGGCCATTATTAAAGACCAGACGCAGCTACTTTTTTATTTTTTTATATTCCTACTTAAAAGATATATTAAGTGCAATCAATCTAAACATCTGTACTTAAAAATAAAAACATATTTTAAGTCTTTAAAATGGAAATTATTTGTTGTTTGAGCATTATTATTATATTTCCACCTCTTATCTGACATCATTGATATTGTTATTATTTTACATGAACTAAAACTGGGTACTTAGATTTGATGTTTTCCAAATTCCTCCCAGCTTTATTTTTTCATCATTCTATACATGTACAGGAAATAGGTTTTAATTTTTCAGTATTGTTGAGGAAAAGATTGAATTTGTATTTTTTAAATCCAAATTTTAAAATGTGGCATTAAAGCCATTTATTAATATAGGAACCGTGGGAAGTAGATCAGAAATTAAGTTAGCCTACAGGCATCAATCACTCCATGAACCAGTATAAAATGTCACACCTCGTTATTTTTCTATTTTATAGATATTTCATCATAAACTTTAGTGTGTTTTATATGTATTAGTTATCACATTCTTAAAATTCTTCTTATTTGGAAACTATATAAATAGTAATAGGATCTTGAGAAACATCACTACCTTGTTTTCATTCTGAAAAGAACACCAGTAGATGTTTTTTTACATATGCCTTAGTTAAATTTATTTCCACTTTCCATAAGAAAAATAATTTAAGCAGACGCTTTTCTTATTTTCCTATGATGGTGACCAGATAAGAATTAGAGTAGAGGCAAAAACATTTTCCATGAAATTAGGCTGTTTTCTGAGTAAAATAAAACATGTATCTGAGGGCACTGGATTTTGTTACGTGCTCACTGGAAATGCTTTAGTACTTCATTTTTAATTTTTTTTAAATTTTAAGCTCAAAAAAGATGGTAAAATAAAAATAGTGGAATGAACTCCCATCTGCCATTACTAAGATTTGCCTAATCTTAATATTTTATCCCATTTACTTTATAATTTTCTCTCATGCTAACTTTCATCTCCATAATTTCTTTTCTGGTAAGTTATAAACAACATGGGCCTTTATCTCAGCTCAGTGTCTCACTAATAAAAAATAGCGGTAATCTCTTACACAGTGCTTACACACATTATTTACTTCATACATTCTCATGGATAAGATGCTTTTATCTCATTTGTCCATCTTCTAGCTCTGCTATTCATCTTCACGGTGTTCTCTTCCAGAAAGGAACCATTCTAAGAGTCAAGAATCACCTTTAGCTACAGTGTCTCTTTAGCAGCTCATCTGGATCGTTTCCACATAATGTCTTTGACTTTTAGGAAAGTGAACATTTTAATGAGTACCGTCTATTCATCAACGCCTTTTTCCTTTTCACAGAACGCTTCTCATTTTGCCTTTGTCTGATGTTTCCTGGTGATTAGCTGATGGTTATGCCTTTTCTGCTAGGATAATGCAAGGTGATGGAGTTTTCTCTCAGGCTGTTACATCTTAAGCACATAATGCTCTTGTCTCCCACATCAGTGATGTTTATTCGTTTGTTTTTTTAATTTTTTAAACTGATTTCAGAACAGAAGGGTGAAGCAGAGAGAGATAAAAACATCAATAATGAGAGAGAACCATTGGTTGGTTGCTTCTTGCACGCCCCACAATGGGGATCGAGCATGCCACCTGGGCATATGCCCTGACCAGGAATCGAACCATGACCTCCTGGTTCATAGGTTGATGCTCAACCACTGGGCCACGCTGATGGGTAATATCCATTTTTGTTGCTAGTCAAGGTGGTGCCTGATTTCTCCATTTTATAAAGATGGGTCCTCATAAGAAACTTCCCCTTGGGTTTAGTATTAATCGATGTTCTCAGCTGATGCAATCTTTCCTATCACGGTTACAAAATAATATTTTAACTCTAGGACTTCCCGCACATTTGTGTCAGTCTTTTCCCTTGTGCTACAAGCAAAATAACTCCCTGCTCTCCCATTTCTTAAATTATTCATGCCTGTATCTAAATGTTACTGAATTTCTATATTTTCGGTGGTTTAGAGTTCATTACTGCCTTCCTCATTTTGGTGTGCAGTGTCCACATTTGACACACGGGGCCTCTCATTCTGGCTTCAGTGTCTTTTGTGGCCTGCCCCCATCAGGTCAGGGAGCACTCTGTTACTTCGTGCAGCATCAAAAGATGTTCTAGGCTGACCTGGTGCTTATTCTAGTCCACCCCTGGGATCACTCATTTATCATTTCCTTGAATGGGGGTGGTGTTAGAGGCTGAGATCTGGATCTCAAGATACTCACTGGCCCTGGAGTCCTTTTCCTTCTTGAGCCTTTCACAGAAATATATGCATGCGTACACACAGCTAGAGACTCAAACATACAAATGCATATGCATGTGTCCATAAAAACAAGTATACATTTACCTATATTTTGGACATGATAAGTCCATCTGATACCTCCGATTCCAATCTGCCCCCACAGGGTTTTGCTTGCCTGCCCCTGCTCCTTTTGCCACAGGGACAGTCCTGGGTCCTAAGAACACCATCACGCTTACTCACTTGCTCCCTATCTCATTCCCTCCCTCTCTTCCTCCCACCTCCCTCCTTCTTCCCTATCTGGTTCCTTTCTTCTCTATCTCCCTCTCTTCTTCCCTCCCCCCTTTCTTTTCTCCCTCCCTACTTTCCTATCTCACTCCCTTCCTCCCTCCCACCTTCCCATCCTGTTCTTTCTTTTGTTCAGGCCTTCATTTGAAATACAGTTGGGATCATTAGTTTTAGCTTGTTTGCAGTGTTAGGACATCCCCCTTCCCTTGACATTCTTATTGATTTAATTTCATTTTTTGAATTGGTTTACTTTAATCATTTTTCCCCCTAGTCCATGGAGATTAAGTGCTTCTTGCCCCAGCCATTTTTTTTCAATCTTTTTATTTTTTTATTTTTTATTTTGTTATTGTGTTACATGTATACATATCTCCCCATTGCCCCCACTCCCTCCCAGACATACCCCAACCCCCCAGTGTCTATGTTCATTGGTTATGCTTATATGCATGCATACAAGTCCTTTGATTGATCTCTTATCTATCCCCACCTCTCCTTAATCTTCCTGCTATAATATCACAGTCTGTTTGATGCTTTACTGCCTCTGTATCTATCTTTTTGTTCATCAGTTTACAATGTTCTTTATTAGCCACAAATGAGGGAGAGCATGTGGTGCTTCTTCTTCATTGACTGGCTTATTGCACTAAGCATAAGGCTCTCCAGTCCCATCCAGTTTGCTGCAAATGGTAAGAGTTCCTTCTTTTTAATGGCAGCATAGAATTCCATTGTGTAGATGTACCATGGTTTTCTGATCCACTCATCTGCTGATGGGCACCTAGGCTGTTTCCAAATTGTAGCTATTGTAATTGTGCTGCTATGAACATAGGGGTGCATATATCCTTTCTGATTGGTGTTTGTGATTTCTTAGGATATATTCCTAAGAGTGGGATTACAGAGTCAAATGGGAGTTCCATTTTTAATTTTTTGAGGAAACTCCATACTGTTCTCCACAGTGGCTGCACCAGTCTGCATTCCCACCAATAGTGCATGAGGGTCCCTTTTTCTCCACATCCGCGCCAACACTTGTCATTTGTTGATTTGTTGACGATTGCCATTCTGACAGGTGTAAGATGGTATAGCATGGTTGTTTTGATTTGCATCCCTCAGATAATTAGTGACTTTGAACATGTTTTCATGTGTCTCTTGGCCTTCCTTCTGGCATCTTTCGAAAAGGTTCTATTTAGGTCCGTTGCCCATTTTTTTTTTTATTGGATCGTTTATCTTTCTTTTATTAAGTTGTATAAATTGGCTGTAGATGTTGAGATTAAACTTTTATCAGTGATAATATTTGTATTAAACAAATTTCCTATGTCCTAATTCAACTGTTATGATACACTTTAGAAATAACTGTTTGAGTTATTAGATAAATTTCTATCTTTATATTTCATTTCTTTTTAAAAAAATATTTTATTGACTTTGTACAGAGAGGAAGGGAGAGGGATAGAGAGTTAGAAACACCCAGGAGAGAGAAACATCGATCAGCTTCCTCCTGCACACTCCCCACTGGGGATGTGCCTGCAACCAAGGTACATGCCCTTGACAAGAATTGAAACTGGGACCTTTCAATCCGCAGGCTGATGCTCTAGCCACTGAGCCAAACCGGCTTTGGCTATATTTCATTTCTATTTAACCTATATTTAGTGTGAAATTAATTACCTTCTTGGAGATTCCTAAAACTGACAGTTTCAGATATTTATGGTACTTGGTCAACCTTATAAATTTATTATCCCAGAAGTTAGTTTCTTTAAGTTAAGTGTGAACATACATCACATAATTAGATAAGGGAAGGAAAGAAACAACCTATGAGTGATTCTAGAATGTTCCTTCCTCTGATACTCCTCCATATTCTACTCTGATACTTAACAATTCTGAACATATGTCAATATTTGTGGTAGCAAGAGAAAGTGGGTCCATGTCAAAAGATTCATTTTCAATTTCCATTCTGTCTGTGGATCTTAGATACCTTTTCTTTCCCCAGATATCTAGTCCAAACTCTTTAAGTTTTTTTAATCCCTATTTTCTTAACTTTCTGCCAATTTCTCTTCTTTCGCTAGATATCTAGTCCCATAACTTTAATTAAAAAAAGAAATTCCCATTTCCTTAACTTTCTGCCAATTTTTGGACTCATGCCTCAAAGGGATCAGTACATTTCTCCACTCAGATATCAACAAGCATCTCAGAGTCATTATGTCCACAATATCATTCCTCATTGTCTTTCTTGCTCTTCTTCATCTCCAATGTTTCTGGGTAATTGGCCTCATCGTATAGCCAGTTATCTAGATCAAAAGCACCATTAATTCCTTCCTTTCCCTCACCTACATCTTGCTTATCAGTAAGTTTGTCAATATATTTTTCCAAACCATATCCCAAGGCCGTCCACCATCTGGAGCCCAGATGGACACTTCCCTCTCTGTTCTGGTTGTAGCCTCCTAAGAAGTTCCTCTTTTTTCTACTCTTGCATCTTTGCCAGCATGACCTTTTGAAATCTAAGTCAAATCATGTGGCTCCCTTCTCGAAATTCTTCAATGGCACCCTATTTAAATGGGGATCAAATCCAGATTCCCCACTATAGGTTATATGTTTGGCCTCCGCCCACACTTCCTCTTTGATATCCTTCCACTCCTCCCTTTATTCCCTCAGCCCAGGCTCCACTCCTCACTTTGCCCCTCGGCTATCACAACCTCGTTTCTGAGTCTGGGACTTTGTGCCCGCTCTTTCCTCTTTCCTGGCATGCTCTTCCCACACATATTACTGCAACACAATTCTTCTTTGTTCCGATCTCTGCTCAGATGTTCTTACAAATGGATGTCTTCCATGACCAACCACATATTGTAATGTTCCTAACCCAGTCACTTTCTGCCCTTTTGATCCATTTTTATTTTCTCAATAGCACTTAGCACAATATAAAACTTTCATCTTTTCCTGGACAGTGTGGTTCAGTAGTTGAGCATCAACCCATGAACAAAAAAAAAGATCTTGGGTTCGATTCCTAGTCAGGGCACATGCCTGGGTTTCAGGCTGGATCTCAAGTAGGGACCGTGCAGGAGGCAGCGGATTGGTGTTCTCTCTCTCTCCCTATCCTTTCCTCTTTCTCTCTCTCTCTTAAAAAAAAAAAAAATTAATAAAAATGTATTTAAATTTCTTTCATCTTTATTTTTTTTGTTTAATCATGTATTTTCTGTTTCTCCCATTAGAACATAAATTTGAAGAGGGTAGGGATTTGGTCTGTTTAGTTCATGTTACAACCCCAGTACATATCTAGAAGAATGCATGGAACATAGGAGGTACTTATATAAAGGAGAGTTAAGAAAAAGGTCTCAACATTTCTGAGCCTCATGTATAAGGAGAACAGGCCTAATAAAAAATAACAACCATGTCCCAGGCTCATCTGCAGGAGGCCATGATCATGGCAGAGCTCTAAACTGCCATGCAATTGCCAGGTGGGGATACTTCCGCTAACACTGAGTGAAAGGAACTGAAACCCAAAAGTGGTTCCCAGGGTCAACGAATAGAACAAGAAGTTCCCCTTTTCTCTGTGTGGGCTCTTTCCCCCGAGCTAAGAAGAGGCGAGTTCACAGTGGCTGCTGCAATGTCTCTTAGAATTGCTCAGAGTCACTGCCCCCCGCCTTTGCACTTGACTGCTCCTGCCCTCGCCACCCAGAAACACGTGTGTCCACCCTTCAGAGCCCGTTAGGGTTCACTGCTTTCCTCAAGCCAGATGGAAGAGCGACCTCGTTTCAGAGTCCTTTCCTGACCAACCATCTGCCTCTGCTGGCCTCATGGCTGAGCATATAGCTCGCATAGAGTTTTGCAATTATTTCCTGATTCTGTTTTTGGCCTTGAAGTGGATTATAAAGCTACTCTAGGGAAACAGTTTCTTTTGTGCCAATATACTCAGTTTAAGGCAATAACCATGACTTGGTTCCTGAGAGTACTAGGCTCTAAATAATAAAGATGATGATGATGATGATGATGATGACGACGACGACGACGACAATGTTAATAATAATAGCTTTTCTATTACATTTTTTAGTATCATTTTTTTTCAGTATCATTGCACATCATTTTGTAGTACTAGTTTTTAGTATCATTTTCTATTAGGTGCTTCCCATGATTAACTAATTTAACACCCTCACTAACCCTGAGAAACAAATACTATTATTTTTATTTTAAAGATTTTTTAAAAGGATGAATAAAGTACAGCTGGGGAATATGGTCAATAATATTGTAATAACTATGCATGGTGTCAGGTGGATACTAGACTTATTGGGGGGAAACCTTTGTAAATTGGGTAATTGTTTAACAATTATGCTATCCACCTGAAACTAATACAAAATAACACTGAATGTCAACCGGAATTGAAAAATAAATTTTAAAGGGAAAAAGCTCAGAGAGCGAAATGTAGGGTTGTTTTATTAAAATACATTTTATTGATTTTTTTTACAATGAGGAAGGGAGAGTGATAGAGAGTTAGAAACATCAATATGAGAGAGACATCGATCAGCTGCCTCTTGCACACCCCTTACTGGGGATGCACCCGAAACCAAGGTACATGCCCTTGACCTGAATCGAACCTGGGACCTTTCAGTCCGCAGGCTGACGCTCTATCCACTGAGCCAAACTGTAGCTTGATAATGGTCACAGAATTGATCTCGGCTGGGCCTTTATCATGTTATTATTATTTATTGTTAGGTAAGGCAGGCCACACTGTGGTGTAGATACAGCAAAGACTCCACAGGTTACAGGTGAAGTCTCACACTCCAGTAGGAAAAATATTAAGAGAAGTGGATGTCACAGTATGAAAAAGACGGTGTGTCATCTGAGACCTCACAATAATTGAAAGTTACACTTCCGGAGCAGCGATGGCACCGGCTTCTGGGAAAGGCGGCCTTGACATTGGGAGCATCACCGTTTTCAGTAGACAAACAAGACTTGGGATGATACGTTTCCAGAAAAATCTCAAAGAACTGAGAATATGTTTTCATACGTGACATTACGATCGAGCCAACTTTCCCTCTAGTTTGTGGTCCTACCCTAGGAGGTATTGGATGTCCTTGACTTTGTGGTTCTTCTCAGGAAGTTGGTTGTGTCAGAAGAGGATTTTCATTCTTGTGAGAAGGCTCTGTGTTCATTCTGAGATACCTTTGTTCACGGACTTCTGTATCACGCATTCTGCAAGTAGCACTGGTCTAAACCCTGAGGACGCAGTGATGGGCAAGACCCAGTCTCTGCCCTCAAGGAGCCAAGCTTCAGTCCTAACGGGGAGAGGTAAGAAGTGCATCTGTAAACAAGTAAATGTTTAAAAAGGAAATGTAAGGTGATATAGCAGCATGAAGAAAAGTCAGCAAGCCTAAACCGTGGATAGAGTGTCGGCCTGCGGACTGGAAGGTCCCAGGTTCGATTCTGGTCAAGGGCATGTATCCTGGTTGCGGGCACATCCCCAGTAGGAGGTGTGCAGGAGGCAGCTGATAGATGTCTCATCAATGTTTCTAACTATCTCTCTCCCTTTCTCTTTGTAAAAAATTAATAAAATATATTTTTTTAAAAAGAAGGAAAAAAAAAAGAAAATTCAGCCAAGAGGATAGAAACAGATGAGGGAGACTTCTTCATCTAGCTAACTTTCCCAGGTGGTGTCTCCAAAGGATAATAGCTCCACTAAGCCCTGAGTGTTGAAATGGTTGGGAGTGCCACCCAGTGCACTCTGGGAAGAGTAACTAAAAAGAGAGATGGGGCCCTAACTGGTGTGGCTCAGTGGATAGAGCGCTGGTCTGCAGACTGAAGGGTCCCAGGTTTGATTCCGGTTCCAGGTTCAATTTGGTTGCGGGCACATCCCCAGTAGCAGGTGTGCAAGAGGCAGCTGATCCATGTTTCTCTCTCATCGATGTTTCTAACTCTCAATCCCTCTCCTTTTCTCTCTGTAAAAAAATCAATAAAATATATATTTTTTTAAAAAGAGAGAGAGAGACGTGCATGAGCCTGGCATAGATGAGAAGCAGAAAGGAGGGGTCCAAGCTTCAGAGGATAGTTGGAGATGATGCCAAGGAGGTGACAAGGGACCAGGTCACCCAGGTTGTAGGCCAAAAAAAGGAGTTGTGCATTGTGAGCAGATACTTGCAGGGACATGAGCATGTGTGGATTGGGAGAGGAGTGCATTGAATGAACCATTCGTTATCAGTGTTTTACACGGGCCAGGGGAAACCTCTGTTTGAAGAGAAGCAGGAATTACTACAGAGGTCAAAAGCTTTCTTAAAAGATACGTTATTATATTTAGAGAAGTTTCAGATACACTGTGTTTACCTTCAAAGGTTCACTACATTTTCTTGCTTTTTCATTTCTATAATAGCTGCAGGTTTGCTAAAAGTGGAAAAGGCCTCGAATATTATTTAAATGTGCCAACTTAAATGTTGTTAGCTATTTTACTATGGAGTAATTGAGCCTGATTGTGGCCATAGAAAATAGGTACACTGATGTCTGCTATGGGGTCATCAGGCACTTTTATTTTTTGTGTATATATGAAGCAGAAAAGACTAGAGAAAAAGTGATTTTTCCAGTCTCCGGGGACAAGTGATGTCCCTTGTCTCAGTGCCGATGATATAGAGACCCTTGCAACATCAACCTCTTTCCCTTTAAGATAGTAGTTACTTTGCATTTTCCAGAGTAATTATCAATTTTCTCTGATTTATGTTTATTATCCCAATAGATCTAAATGACCCAATTATTATCTTATGAATCCTAGAGTTTTTTGGACACAACTTTAGGGGGGAGTTGGTAGGTTGAATGTGATTTAGGAAGGGAATATAAAATAGCTTACTGAAAAAGATCTATTTATTATTATTATTATTATTATTATTATTATTATTATTATTATTACTAGAGGCCTGGTGCTTGAAATTTGTGCAAGGGGATGGGTATGTCCCTCAGCCCAGCCTGCACCCTCTTCAATCTGGGACCCCTCGAGGGATGTCCAGCTGGATTGAGCCTAAATGGGCAGCCAGATATCCCTCCACTCAATCGCTCACCTGCCTGCCTGCCTGATAGCCCCTAACCGCTTCTGCCTGCCAGGCTCATCACCCTCTAACCACTCCCCTGCCAGCCTGATTGCCCCTAATTGCTTTCTCCTGCCAGCATGATCACCCCTAACTGCCCTCCCTTGCTAGCCTGGTTGCCCTAACTGTCCTTCCCTCCAGGCCTGATTGCCCCTAACCGCCCTCCCTTTTAGGCCTGGTCCCTTGTAACTGCCCTCCTCTGCTGACCTGATCACCCACAACTGCCCTCCCCTGCTGGCCATCTTGTGGCAGCCATCTTGTGTCCACATGGGGGTGGCCATCTTGTGTGTTGGAGTGATGGTCAATTTGCATATTACCTCTTTATTATATAGAATTCTTATTCTTCTTCTTATTATTATTATTACTGAGTAAACAGTGTCAACATTTATTGTTAGGAAACATAAGAACATAATTTAAGTTAGAGACAAAGAAGTAAAGGGGTTAAAAGGTGCAAGTTGATAGTGACAGAATATTCACAGGGATGTAAAATGCAGTATAGGAAATAAAGTCAATAATATGGTGATACGTAGGTATGCTGCCAGGTGGGTACAGGAAATATCAGGAGGACACTTTGTAAAGCATATGATTGTCTGATCACTATGCTGTATACCTGAAGCTGATACAAAATAATATTGAATGAAACTGTAACTGGGAAATAAAATTCAAGGTTCTTTAAAAAACATAAAAGAAACTAGAGGCCAGACGCACAAAATTCATGCAAGAGTTTGAATGAATTTCCCCCCAGTTGCCGGCAGCAGCTTCCCTCTGGCACCCGGAATCTGGGCTTCCCTCTCAGCCCTAGCTTCATCTGGAACAGTGGTTCTCAACCTTTCTAACGCCGTGACCCTTTAATACAGTTCCTCATGTTGTGGTGACCCCAACCATAAAATTACTTTTGTTGCTACTTCATAACTGTAATTTTGCTACTGTTATGAATCGTATCTGTGTTTTCCAATGGTCTTAGGTGACCCCTGTGAAAGTGTTGTTCGACCCCCAAAGGTGTCGCAACCCACAGGTTGAGAACCACTGATCTGGAAGGTCGTTCGGAAGGACATCCGGTCTAATTAGCATATTATGTTTTTATTATTAGAGATAATTTATAGAAGTGAAAAAAAAGTTCATGACAACTAGTATGGCTTCTGTTTCTGATGGGGTTCAGATCTGAAAAAACAAACAAGCACTACTGTGGCCTTGGATGCGTGTGCTAGAAGGATGGTGGTGGTGGTGGTGGCCGGGGAGGTGAGGGGAGGTGCGTTGAGAAGAAGAGGATCCTAACTTACTCAATGCAGGCAAGAGAGGACATTGTGGGAGCCGGAAGCTAATTTTTAAGGGCTCTCGACAATGTCCAAATAGAACTGGAAGTGTGGAGGGGTAAAGATGACCTGGGTGCTCTTTAAGCAAAGCGAGGCCTTTTATCCTATCGTGTAAATATGTGGGGATGAGGATTCTCCTTTATGGGGTTAGTGCAAAGTGTGAGATGCTGTGTGGTTCCCAAGGGCATGTGGGAGAAAACAAATACATGAAAACCTGTAGCTGAGACCGGTTTGGCTCAGTGGATAGAGCGTCGGCTTGTGGACTGAAAGGTCCCAGGTTCGATTTTAGTCGGGGGCATGTACTTGCTTGCGGGCACATCTCCACTGTGGGGCATGCAGGAGGTGGCTGATTGATGTCTCTCTCTCATCGATGTTTCTGACTTTCTATCTCTCTCCCTTCCTCTCTGTAAAAAATCAATAAAATATATTTAAAAAAAAAACACAAACCTGTAACGTGTGAATGAGAGAACACTCTTAAAACAGGAAGCCGTTCCCGACCTGTTGCTTTTCGTAGGCATACAAACCAAGCAGCGTATCTATTACAGGTTTTCTGTTGTGAGAGTCCTGCCATTTGTTGTGTTCCTCGGGGAGCGTAGCAAGAGCACATGGCTTGGGACATGACTGTATTTAGTTAACGTGATGATCGCAACAGAGCTGCATGCTAAGGATGCTTCCTCGGAGCCAGCTCTCCTCTCGCCTCCTGCCTTATTTGGCTTTGTTCCTCTGGTTGGAAAAGAATCTCTTTCACAAGCAGAAATGTTCCTCTTTCTGGGGGTGACGGCATCATTCCTGTGGCCCCAGCGTTTGTTGCTAAATTGTTCTTAGCAACACATTATCATTCCTCTCTCTCTCAGCGTTCTGAGCCTGTTTGTTCTGATAGAGCGGGGAGACATACTTTTTTTTTTTCTTTTCAGGGAGGTGAAAGTAAAAAAAAAGCTGAAAAAAAGGAAGCTACTCTTGGAAAGGTCTCTGGTCTTGTGTTACTTAAACAGAAACAAGTAACGTTTTATCCTGTGGCAACAGTTCTGGGTTTAAAGAATTCACACACGCCTCTAAAGGAAGTGGTTTCCATGCAACTGCGCATCATATACTTTCCTTTAAAGTGGTAGATGCTTTCTGCTTGGCTAGACTTGTCCTCCTTGTGTTTTGCCTTGTCAGGTTAATGGGGAGAGTTTAGACAAAAGAAGACTGTGCACTGGCCAGTTAAGAGTGATGTCCCTAAAGTGGCTGTTTATCAATTCCCAGGGCCCTCATGGATTCCCTTCTCATTACATCCTACCTCTCTGTTCATAAAGCTAAGATGATCTGCTTCTTCTCTTGCAAAGTGTGGCTGTACATTTTTTAAAAAAGTTGTAATTTGATTCTGATCCTTATGTTTAGAAGAGACCTGAAGTTTGACATGGATTTATTGTTTTCAATAGTCTAGATTTTTAAAAAATTCACAACTACTAATGCCGAGACTGGTTTGGCTCAGTGGATAGAGCGTCGGCCTGCAGACTGAAAGGTCCCAGGTTCAATTCCAGTCGGGGGCATGTACCTTGCTTGCGGGCACGTCTCCAGTGTGGGGCGTGTAGGAGGCGGCTGATCGATGTCTCTCTCTCATGGATGTTTCTGACTTTCTATCTCTCTCCCTTCCTCTCTATAAAAAAATCAATAAAATATTTTTTAAAAAAATTCACCACTACTATTTTAAGTGATAGACACGGCTCTCATTTCTCCAAGGCCTGACCTATGTTGAGTTAGTGATCATGAGGTCATTCATCCCCACAGTTCTGTGTAATAGCTGTGTTTTAAGTTTGCAGGAAGCTGAGCCTTAGACTCTCCAGAATCCTGTGCCTAATAACAGATTCTGAATTTTCACAGGAATGAAGGCCATGCACGAAACGGCAACCTCTGAGATAACACCTTCTCGTTTTGTGATCTGATTCTTCTAAAAACGATGGTGCATGCGCAGACCATTGCACCAAGCTGGTGGGAGGGGAGGGAGTGGGAATGCCTTATGAAGAATGGCCTGTGTCATATTTAGCATGAGCATACCTGTTGTCTAGAACTCAGAAGTAGAAAGTGTTTTGTTTTGTTTTTTTCCCTTGGACACCTGGTTATTCGGTCATAAATAAAGCAGATGGACTTGAGTTGGCTTCTTCTTTCATTACGGTAAGGAAAATATCCAAAGTTGTGCCCAGCATCAGCCAGCTGCTCCCTTTTTTCGAATAATTGATGGGCCCGCCTCATAGAAATGAGATATTTTGTGCCAAATCTGCACTTTCCCAGAAGTGCAGGTCTAATCTAACCAAGTTAACACCTCCCAGGGCCCCGTGTCAAGTTCTCAGTATTTAGGGAACTTGACAAATTACGGACAGCCTTTTGCAAGCCCTCTCTACCAGGCGAGGTAAGAATAAACAGACTTCAAAGTCAGCACAAGGTAGAAAAACTATTCTGGCTCCGTCTGTAATTTAGACTATCTTTAGAAACGAGTGACTTCATCAGAAAGAGAGGCCCGGAGTGGCCAGCCCCTTCTGTGCGGTTAACTTTTTCCTGACTTGCGTGTAGAGGCTAAAAGGCAGGTAGGAAAGGGATTTCGCAGGAACGTGGTTAGTCTGGAAACTGGAGAAAGAAGTAACCCTGTGCATGGGAGGAGTTACAGACTGCGGCTCTCTTGCTCGTCCAGAGCAATCAGACATAAACGTCTTTAAATGTTTGCACCTGAGCATAATACACTCCCATAGAGGCACTTGATACATCCTTTAAAATAAGTACATATCGCCTTTTATTTCAGAGAACTCAAAAACAAATAATTTTACATCCAGGAACAAAGATTCTTTTTAAAAGAATCTCTAACTTTGACAAAGCAAAAGATAATACCATTAGATTTTTAATTTTTTTTAAATGATAGATTTATCTGCTTATTTGAGAGAGAGAAAGAGAGAGAGAGAGAGAGAGAGAGAGAGAGAGAGAAGGGGGAAGGATGTTGGAGGGTAGAGAGAGAAAAACATTAATTGGTTGTTCCACTTTCTTTATGCATTCATTGGTTGATTCTGGTATGTGCCCTGACCAGGGTCAAGCCCGCAGCCTAAGCATATCAGGTCCATGCTCTAACACAGTGGTCGGCAAACTCTTTCACCCACAGAGCCAAATATCAACAGGACAAAGATTCAAATTCCTTCTGAGAACCATATTTTTTAAACTTAAACTTCTTCTAATGCCACTTCTTCAAAATAGACTCGCCCGGGGCCGTGGTATTTGGTGGAAGAGCCACACTCAAGGGGCCAAAGAGCCGCATGTGGCTCGCGAGCTGCAGCTTGCTGACCACGGATCTAGCCAACTGAGCTAGCCAGCCAGAGCCTATTGGATTTTCATATTTTAATTCAAAAGCTGACATGCTATCCTCTGTGAAGGGAGGAGAAAGAGAAGCTGGCTCTATCTTTAGCTGTCATAACTCAAAAGATTAAACCCGGGTAATGAATAAAAGCCACACACACAGACACAGCAAGGGCTGTCCTGATCAGTCACAGGTTTCCTACAACCTTGTCCTCAAGGGCTGGAGGGCAGACACCCTACAGCTTAGACTATGTCATGTCTCCGGTGATAGAAACGCAGCTTGCAAATTGGAGAGGAAACCAGGCAGTACAGCCGTGCGGTGTACATGGTACTCTGATGGCTTTAGCGCACATAGCTGTAATTCTAGATGTTTAAATTCCATGGGAAAAAAATTATAAAAAACGAATGATAATTGTCATTGGAGTTTAGGTTCATTAGTTGACACTCATTCTTCTCTTTCTCTACACTCTGCACATTTATATTCCTTACTCAATGGATTATAATTATTTAAAGTTTCATATCTATTATCCCTGCTGATGGTAGGTTTCAAGAGGTCTGAGGCCCGGTTGTGCTCACCCCGTCACCTCAGATTCTAGCAGACGCTGGCCCCGTGCCAGGTGCTCAAGGACGCTTTGGAAACTGGACAGAACGCTGAGAGCAAAAAGGCTTAAATTGGAAATCCAGCAGTTAGGGGTGACTTCCAGCCAGAAAAGTATGAAAAGGGAAGAAGAGTGTTCCACCGAGCCTAAAAAAAAAAAAAAATCCATTCATTACTGAGAAGGCTGGATGGATCGGGTCCTGCCAGGGGTTACTCATTGCTAAGCTTAGGGCCGACAAATGGGCGTTCAGGTCCACCCAGGTGTGGCCAGACAGCTATTGGGACTGGCGGCACATTCGCACAGACTGTAAATCGAGGCTTCTAGCATTACCGGTAAATGAAATAGAAATGAGAAATGGCCTGTTCATTTATTTGTACTGGTGACTTAACCATATTAACTGGTCTGACAAATTTATGAAGTATGCTAATGTTTGCCAAGAAGCTTTTATTTCCAAAAATTCGTATAGACAATACATAAATATATCACGTGTATATTCTACAATGTACATATATTCTATAGTCTAATATAGCCCCATCTCAGAGGCCCCGCTGTTATTCTCAAGGGGCACTCGGGATCACGAAGTCTTTGAAAGAGACAAGGGAAAGGCTTTTGAGTCAACAGCAACCTAAGCTGAATAGGTAGGATCATCTTCTGCGTGGCCTTGATTGTTTGTCGAGTTTGTGGTAGGCCCACAAGCCACTGATGCTTACCTGCTATGACAGTGGTTCTCGACCTTTCTAATGCCGCGACCCTTTAATACAGTTGCTCACGTTGTGGTGACCCCCAACCATAAAATTATTTTCGTTGCTACTTCATAACTGTAATCTTGCTACTGTTATGAACTGTAATGTAAATATCTGATCTGCAGGATGTATTTTCATTGTTGCAAATTGAACATAATTAAAGCATAGTGATTAATCACAAAAGCAATATGTAATTATATATTGTGAAATATTCATTTCTAATTACAAATAAATGAAATTTTTTGTCTTGAATCATGGTATAGCATGGGTAACAGGCTTCATATGACAATAGTAAACTACATTGCTACACTTTGCTACACCGAGGAGTGATCTGCTGGTTCCTAAGACCATGGGAAATAGGTGTTTTCTGATGGTCTTAGGTGACCCCTGTGAAAGGGTCATTCGACCCCCAAAGGGATCGCAACCCACAGTTGAGAACCACTGTGCTATGAAGTGATACGTAGTTCAGTTGCCCAAGAAATATGGCTCTGACCAGTTTCCTCAGCGGTTAGAGCATCGGCTCATGGACTGAAGGGTCACAGGTTTGATTTCGGGCCAAGGGGCATGTACCTTGGTTGCATGTTTAACCCCTGGACCCGGTTGGGGCAGGAGCCAGAGGCAGCCAGACGGTGTGTCTCTCTCACAACAGTCACACTGATGTTTCTCTCTCTCTTTCTCACCCCCCCTCCCTCCTCAAAAAAAAAAAATATCATTGGGTGAGGATTAAAAACATAAATAAATAAAGCACTATGTCCAAGCAGGTGCACAACAAAGGCACACCACTCTCTTAGCTCTCCACACTTAACAGCCTAACTCTACTTAAGACAGAGTTTCCTGCAGAGAACTTTCTATAGAGCCAAATAAACTTTACTTGCCAAAGGGGGAAAAAAAATGGAGCAAGTCAATGGATTGCCAGTGATTCTTGGAAATTTCATTTTTTTAATATATTTTATTGATTTTTTACAGAGAAGAAGGGAGAGAGATAGCTAGAAACATCGATGAGAGAGAGACATCAATCAGCTGATCCTGAACAACCCCCACTGGGGATGTGCCTGCAACCAAGGTACATGCCCTTGACCAGAATGGAACCTGGGACCCTTCAGTCTGCAGGCTGACTCTCTATCCACTGAGCCAAACCGGTTTTGGCGAAATTTCATTTCTAACTCCCCCTCAGTAGTAGGAAACCTTAGCTGCCCTAGTTCCTGTCTCCTCATGTGTAGGATGGGCTGACATGTACCGTCCCACAGGCCTCCTGTGAGGGTCCCAAGGAATAATGCTGGTGGAGTCCCTAACATTTCAGTTTCCCTTCCTAGAGAGGGAAGTCAGTGGGGGTGAGGAGTCGGAAAGGTGAGGAAGAGGGATCCTTTCGCAGCCAATTAGTGGTTCATTATGGTTAACAAGCTGTCCTTTGTCAAAGCAAACACTTTGAAAGGATTAAGCCTCATTTTCGCCTCAGTGCGAATGGCTTTAATCAGATAATCTCCTATCACCTAGCTGAGGATTTCTCCTGGAAAGTCTGGGGAAGCCAGCAGAGAGCTGCCCAGCCAGCCTGGGACACACTGGGGCAGGGGCAGGGGCAGGGAACCTGCTGGCTCCGACCCCACCCCCCCACCCCCCCTGGGGTCTGGGAATTGGACTTGACACGTGAGAGGCTAAAGGCAGCATGGAAAAAAGAAGAAAAACAAACTTTCTCCTCAGGTTGCTAGGGCAACGGTTTGTTTAAAGCGTCCCTAGGATGGAGCTGCTTGTCTGTCAAATGGCCCTTCACCCCTATTCGCTGTCATTCTTCCTGCCACGAAGCCCTCGCGTGTGCCAGGTAATCGTACCGGTTGCCAGCTGCTTGGGGGTCGGTGCGGAGCAAGGCCTGGCCCGGCCCGCTCCCCCTGGCCATCTGCTTGGCACATGTGAGCGCTCAGAGTTCTCTGAATTTAACCGAATTGTTTCGCTTGCTACGCTGGGTCCCAAATGTGGGAGGTTCTTTTTCCCCCCACATCTGTCTCCTCCCACTAGGCCAGGCTGTGAGCGCCTGGAAGAGGTCTGAATGGTTTCTGCAGCGCCAGTGCCAAGCACAAAGGCTGGCCCATGGTCAGTGCTCACTACACACGGGTGAAGGGAATGAGGGAGCGGTAGGCAGCACACTGAAGTTGTGAGAATTCATTTCTGAGGACTGCACGGCGCAGTTGCCACACTGTCGGGCAAGGCAGAGAGGGAGAAAAGAGAGAAAAAAATGTGTATATGATGCTCCTGTTGTTTATTATGTGACAAGAATCACTTGAGGGCATTTCTTGAGACAAGGACTGATAATTTTGGGAAACAGCTAAGGAGTAAGAAGAACCAACCAAAGATGCTAGAGCTAGAGCTAGAGCTAGAGCTAGAGATTAAGAGAAGTGGGAGTGGGGGGAGGAGAGAGAGAGAGAGAGAGAGAGAGAGAGAGTCCACACAATGGAATAAACAGAGAAAGGGATATAGAATATTATAGAAGCCAAACTAAGGAACTCAAAAAATAAAATGAGTAGCTAGATGCATACACACTTGGGTGGGGGGTGGGGGTGGGGAAACAGCCTTGCTATTGGTATTTTCAAAAATTTTGTTTGCCTTTAGGAACAAGTGAGGCAATGGCCGTATTTTTCAGTTACTTTATTCTACATGCAGCACAGTTAATAGGTAGAAATATTTGGATTATAGGACATACGTTAGTTATACTCTAAGTATAAATTAGTATATTATTAGATACTAATTTTAAAAGACTACCAGGGGATTCTGAGCTAAGCCACAATACACGATTTTATAAGATGGCAATTTTACATTACTACACATATTTATATATTATAAGCATGTATAAGTTATAAGTCCACTTGGATCTTCTGATTACCTGTTTCATATTTACTTTTGTAACAATTTACTTAAAAGAGCATTATTATATATTTTATTTTCCTTAATTACAGTTCATATTAGAAGAAATGTGTATATCCCAGTTGGAGCACTTAGAAATATATTACACACTAGACACATTAATTCCAGACCTGAGACAGGCTGTGACACACTGACTATGAGGCAGGAGGCTTGACTCCTTATTAGCTACTACAGGTCTGGGGCACTAAATTTGTGCAAGGGGGTGGGTGTCCTTCAGTCCAGCCTGTACCCTCTCCAATCTGGAACCCCTTGAAGGATGTCAGACTGCCCGTTTAGGCCCTATCCTGGTAGAATCAGGTCTACACGGGCAGTCGGACATCCCTCTCACAATCCAGGACTGCTGGCTCCCAACTGCTCACCTGTCTGCCTTCCTGATTGCACCTAACCGCTTCTGCCTGCAAGCCTGATCATCCCCTAACCACTCCCTGCCAGCCTGATTGATGCCTAACTGCTTCCCTGTCAGCCTGTTTGCCTTTAACTGCCCTCCCCTGTGGGCCTGGTCACTCCTAACCACCCTCCCCTACTGGCCATCTTGTGGCAGCCATCTTGTGTGTTGGAGTGATGGTCAATCTGCATATTACTCTTTCCTTAGATAGAAAGAGGCCTGTGCATGGGTGGGGGCCAGTTGGTTTGCCCTGAAGGGTGTCCCGGATCAGGGTGAGGTTCCTTTGGGGCGTGGGGTGGCCTGTGATGGTTTGCAGGCTGGCCATGCCCCCTGGTGACCTGAGCAGAGGCCCTGGAATCTGGAATTTATTTATCTATCTTCTACAATTGAAACTTTGTAGCCTGGAGTGGAGCCAAGCCTTCTGTTCACTCTGTGGCAGCAGCCATTTCTGTTGGGATTTATTTATTTTCTATAATTGAAACTTTCTAGCCTTAAGCAGAGGCCAAGGCAGGCCAAGGCTGCAGAAGCTTGGCTTGCATCACCAGGGGGCAAACCTAGCCTCCTACTCTCTCCAGCTCCGTGACTGCGACCATTTTTGTTGGGATTTATTTATCTTCTATAATTGAAACTTTGTAGCCTGGAGTGGAGGCCTGGGCAGGCCAGAATGAGCAGAAAGCTTGCTCTCTCTGTGGCCGCAGACATCTTGGTTGGGTTTATTTGCATACTCACTCTTGATTGGCTTGTGGGCATGGCTTTGTGGGTGTAATGGAGTGATGGTAAATTTGCATATTATTCTTTGTTAGATAAAATAAGAATGGGTCAAGGGTCAATTCTCCAGTCTCCATTACTTCACATGATAAATGAAGATTATAATGAATGGCATGGAGGATGTCATTTGTTTTACAAAGTTATATTATGAGATTAAATGGCAGAACACAAAATTGCACATATAGTATGATATCACCTTTGTGAAAATGTGTTGAGAAATGCCTGGAAGGACTGTAATTTTACTAGTAACTCTCTCTGGGAATTGGACTCACTGCTGATTTTTATAAATATACTAGTGATTTGGTGCACAGATTTATGCAAAGGAAATTAATTAGAAGGTGGCCAGTGGGATGGGACTGCACAAGACGGGCTGGGCATGCCCTGGAGTCAATCTCCTGTGGTCCCTCCCTGGCTGGCTGACCTGGGGGCCACCGTGGCTTGAAGGGCATCTGTGGAGTTAGTGGGGTTCCTCCAGCAGGTGGGACATCCACTGAGCGGTCCTGGAGTGTGAGAGGGCACTCGGTAAAGTTGCTGTCATACAGGGTGAGGAATGCAAATGCAAGTGTGGAATAAAAACTAGATTTGGGGCAACAGTGCCTCAGCAACAACATAATGCACGGCTGAAGGTGAAATCGAATGCCCCCCCCCCCCTCTGGTTCCAGGTGCATCACCTGAGAACCGCTGCTGCCAAGTAACTGCAGCTAGGCAGGTCCTGTGATAAGCGTCTGCCCCCTGTGGTCTGTGTGCATCATAGCTACTGGTTGGATGGATACTTAGCATATTAACTATATATATATATATATATATATATATATATATATATATATAGAGAGAGAGAGAGAGAGAGAGAGAGAGAGAGAGAGATTCTATCTGATTCTATCTTCAGCCCTCACCAGTTTGGCTCAGACTGAAGGGTCCTGGGGTTTGATTCTGGTCAAGGGCCCCGTGGGAAACATCTCTCACATCAATGTTTCTCTCTCTGTCTCTCCCCACCCTTTCATTCTCTCTAAAAGATCCATGGAAAATATCCTCAGATGAGGATTAACAACAACAAAAATAAATAAATAAATAAATAAATAAATAAATAAATAAATAAATAAATTCTATCTTCAGTAGTTTTGAATTTTCTATACTGTGTTGGCTTTTAGGAAAAAAATAAATCACACACACATACCACACATTTCACATTGTTAAAGGCATAGAGATGATCACCTTCTGGATTCTTCGTAGTTCTGAGATGTGAGATTCTAATGTTTCCTCTCTCCCCCTGCTAAATCACTTTCTTCTGCCACATCTTCAACCACTTGCTACCCTTTGCCCTCTGACCAGGGCCCACTCATTTGGAGCACTTTCTGCATTCTGTTCCACGATGGGGCCATTAGATTCCACACAGTGGTCAAGGCTAATCCAGTAATATCTGTGAAAAACACATCTGGATCCTGTACCACCTCCCACCTCCACCTCCACCTCTAAAACAGACACTTCAATGATCCCCACTGTCCAAAGTATCAAGATTGTAGCTTTGCAGTTTGGATGTGATTGATATGATTAGGCGTGTTTCTCTTGACTGTAAGCTCCTTGAAGTATCCTGCCCGTTTTTCTTCAGCATTAGATTTCCAGTTCTTGCCCAAGTTCAGATTCAAGGCTCCAGACCTGCAGTTCCCATGACTTCAGAGGTCCTTCTTCAGATGTTCATGTTCTTGAGCACCAGGCCTATCTCTGACCACCTCAATTCTTCACCAGCCTGCTTAACCACCACCTGCCCTCCTCATCCCCTCAACTTGCTTTCTTTTACTTTAAAGCACTTACCTCCATCTGAATTACTCTTCTCTGTTTGTCTTCCTCTTTAGGTTTATTATTTATTTGTTTAGTGCCTGTTGCCCTCCGCCCCTAGCAGACTCTAAACTCCTTGACAAAAGTGACTGTGTTCATTTCTGTGACCACAGAGGCCAGAACGGGACTTACTATGGTAAACATTTATGAAACGAATACAGGCGTTATGTGAAACATGTTTCCTGTGTGGAAAGAAGGAAGGATAGAGAAGTGGAAAGAACACAGTAAGACAAAAGGAAAGAAGGAAGAAAGAGAGAGAGAAAAAACTATACTAGAAGTATAATGTGGCTCCTCTTCTTATTACAGTTGGGGACCTATATTAGGATTTTTGGTGCCCCCAAGTTTTAAAGAAAAACAGTAAAAATAAATGGCCTGAGAGAGTCAGAAGGACATTGATGCTGGTTCTGCTCTGTCACAAGTGCTAAGTACTTATACACGGATGTTCTCCCACCTAGCAAGGGAAGAGGGCTAGATGGTCTCCAATGTTCCATTTCCTTTTAACATTCTGTGTTTCTCAACTTTTAGTTCTGAAATGTACTTGCTTTCTATTTCTCTATTCAGATGCCAGAATAATTATATTGAAGATTTAGATTAAACAGTTAGGTAAAATTACTTAATTGATAAATGTATAACCAAACCAATATTTTAACTATTTTAATATTTATAAAAATTTTAAGACAAATATATTGATTTATAAATATTTTCATATTCATATGATTTATGCATTAAGCATTACACATATGTGCAATGTGTTATATAATATGCTATGTAGACAATCTGTTGTATAATATAATATATAGATAGATGCCCCTTGACTTAAGATGGGGTTACATCCTGATAAATCCATAATAAGCTGAATATGTTTTAAGTCAGAAATGCATTTAACACACCTAATCTACTAAACATCATAGTTTACTTTAAATATCCTCAGAACACTTACATTAGCCTAGAGTTAGGCAAAATCATCTCACTGTGACTGCCCAACATCACAACAGTATCATACTTCATATCACTAGCTCAGGGAAAGAGCAAAATTTAAAATTTGAATAATCGTTTCCACTGAACGTGCATCACTCTTGCACCAAGTAAAGTCAAGAATTCTGAAGTGGAACCATTATAAGTCGGGGACTGTCTGTACACAATCTATTTACATTGAGTGTCCAGATTATTATGATCTCTGAATGCATAATAATCTGGCCACTCACTATATATTCTATATAATAAAAGGCTAATATGAAAATCGTCCTCTCGACCAGGAGTTCAACCAGCAGGCAGGCCCACCAACTGCCCATGTCCCCTCCCCCTGGACAGGTTGGCCAGACCCCACCCATGCACAACAGCTAATGGCTATTGAAGAAGAAAGATACAATTCAGAACACCTACACTCACACTTACAGAGGTGCCTTAATGACTGTCATTTCTGTGGAAAAGATAAATGCTACCATTTTTTTTTATCTGCTTTATTGGTAAACCTGGCAGTTGATTTTATCTCTAAAAAACATAGTTCTTAACTCTATTTTTATTGGGATTAATTGGTATAATTAAGAATGGAATGGTCTGAAATATTTCGGTAACCCGCAGTGAGCATGCTTTCTTTTATCTGAAAATGTAGTTTTATTTCATCTGAAATTGTTTTGTAAAATTTTTCCCTCTGCGCATAAATGATCTTCGTTATATTTATGGATGTACTCACTCATCAACCTGGGGACCATAACTACACTTCACAGAAATAAGAGAAACCATAATTTTCTCCTGGCACTGAGAGAATATCGATGGGTATTCTAAATGAGGAACTATTTACTTTTTATTACTATAATAATTTTTTAATAATTCCCACAATTTAAATGTGCTTAGAATTCCTATGGTAGTTAAAAGCTGGCAACATGATTTAATATTTTTAACATATTGAGCTTGGTATTTGCAACAGTGCTTCAAATTTAAAATGTCATTATTCATGTGATATTGTCAATGATAAATTAAACTAAATTTATCATTGTGACAGTAAAATTTTATATCACAATTTACTTTAACTAATTTGTAAACATATTTTTATATGTTTTTATTGATTTCAGAGAGAGGAAGGCAGAGGGATAGAGAGACAGAAACATTAACGATGAGAGAGAATCATCAGCTGCCTTCTGCACGTCCCCTACTGGGGACAGAGGCCTCAACCTGGGCATGTGCTCTGACCAGGAATCAAACCATCACCTCCCGGTTCATGGGTTGACCCTCAACCACTGAGCCACACTGGCTTGGCTTTAACTCATGTTTGAGTCCTTGGTTGATCATTGTTTTATATGAGGGTTGTTGTTTACTTTTGGCCACACTTTTCCTTTCTCAGATGTAAAAAATAACATTTTTCATTCTTTGTTATTTCCTGGGTTGTTCATTTTGTTTTTAACATTCAGGGTCTTTCTTGCATTTCTTTATAGTCTGTTCAGTTTCAATTTCTCTTTTGTTCCCACAACACACGCCCCCCCCATCACCCCCCAATGCTGAAGTGGATAAATAATTTCCCCTCTTGCTCCATGCACAGATTCAAAGTCCTGTTTTTCGCGAATAGCAAATTTCCTAACCCACAAGAAAAACACACCAGAGCACTAACTTGGAACTCCACAGAGTCTGAGAACAATTGGAAATAATTCCCCACAAGTGGGATCGGCCCTTGGCTGTTCCTTGGACGTCCTGAGCAGAGAGGAACGTGGAAACCAGCGAGGGCACCAACCTGCCAGCAGATGCAGGGGTGTCAGAGGCTGCTGTAGGGCCTGGGCGGCAAACGGAAGAAACTAAAAGCAAGTAGCAAACAATCCAGTAGGCTCAGCCAGGATCTGGCCCGAGCCCAAGGCTCCTCCTTTCCTCCTTCCCCGCGTGAGTCACGGTTCCAGTCTGTCCACACCCATTCAGCCTTCTCCCAGGGGCCGCCACCCCACACCTCAGTCACCCTCAAGCTGTTGCCACAGGATCTTTCTGAAATGCAAGTCCAAACTCCACAGATCTCCTTGCTGTGTCAACTCCTCTAAGTCATCGCGGGCTTCAGAGCGAAGCTGAGATTCCTTGGCCAAAGGCAGACAGACCTCCTCTTAGCTCCTGCCCTGCCACTCCCAGCTCTGATCCTCTCACTTCTAACAGGCAGGTCGCTTGTATCGGCCATGCTCTTGTCTCCCTTTGACCAGGCCTCAACTCCTTTTTCATGGTGCTAACTTCTAAACACGTGATTTGTTTGTTTGTTGGTTGGTTGGTTTTTAAATCCTCACCCACCCAAGGATATTTTTTCCATTGATTTTTAGAGGGAGTAGGAGAGAGTGGGCAAGACAGAGAGAGAGAGAGACTGATGTGAGAGAAACACATCCATTGGTTACCTCCTGCACCAGCCCTGACCAGAGCCCCAGCAGGAGGAGCCTGCAACTGAGGGACGTGCCCTTGACCTGAATCGAACCTGGGACCCTTCTGTCTACAGGCCAGCGCTCTATCCAGTGAGCCAACAACAGTTAGGGCACTACACACCTTTTTAAAGTACCCATTCAAGTAACTTCTCAGGAGCCTGCTGGGTGTGTCTCTTCCCCAGCAGAGGTATCAGCCTTGAAGGTAGGGACTGACTCTTGTCTTATCATCAGCTCTGCATCTCTGGCATAGCAGCCCCGTAGTTGTTGAAATAAAATGCGGAACGAGAAGGAAGTCCTTGTAGCTATTAACGGGGCGGGGAGGGAATGTCCATCCAGATTCTCCGAGGAAGTGCCAACGTCCTTTGTAATTTGCTTCCACGGTGTGTGCGCACTCGGGTAGGTTTTAATAAACGAACCCCGGGCAGGGGCACCGTTTAATTAATGAACTCATCAGTTCTGGAAGGGAGCAGCGTACCATAGCCACTCGGTGTTTCGTGGCTCCGGCCAGGGGCCGGGAGGGAATTCGGGCCGGTGACTGGCGCCTCTGGAAGGATTTCCGCACTGGAGCACATTTCATGCCTTCGCCTGCCCCTCCTTGGGCCGGCCCCACCCTCTTCCACACCACCCAGCAGAGAAGTTGCAGGAAGAACGGGGAACCGTCTCTGCCATCTGGCTCCAGATTGTGTCCAAACACGAAGCAAATGTTTTTAATTAGAGTCACTGAGCGAGTTATCAACATTCCCTGAATCCAGAGAAAACCCTCCCCCCAAATTTCCAGCACTTTATCACACCACGTTACAGCCCAGGATTCTTTCCACACAGAGCGAAGCCAAGTTACATCTTTTCTAACGACACCCAGGGAGTTAGGGTTTGGGGCTGCGGTTTCTTTGGGGCCAACGACCGTCTTCTGACTTAGTGGCCTTGGGATGGTCCAGTGTTTCAGAAAATGACATTTTATTATTATTATTTTTTAAGAGGGCTGGGGGGGTCGGGGAGAAAGACTGCTTCCTCTCAGTCAATTAACGCAGAATGGGCAAGAACGGGGCTTTTTTTTTTTTTTTGCATTCCCCAAATTATTTACAAATTAGAGAGGGTGGTGGGGTGGGGGAAGGAGCCAGCCTGTGTAGGTGCTTGTGTGACAGTCCCTCCTGACGGAGGAATTCCAAAATTGCGGACACCCTGTCACTTGAGGAAGATACTCATCGGAGGTGGGTCTTGCAGATGTGTTTTTTTTTCTTCTTTTTTTCTTTTCTTTCCCGCCCGTGAGCCATCCAGGTTCCAAAAATCCCGGGTAGTGGTGCATTTTTTTTTTTTTATTAAGGCGGCCACCCCATCCGACACCCCCACACCCCTGCTGTATCCTCACCGGACTCTCTCACCTTCACTTCTAACCTGGCGGGGCCCCCCGACCGACCAAGCCCCCCGCTTCCCCCCCAATCCCCATCCGTCGGGGTGTGTGTATGGGGGGAACTGTCTGTAGAAAAAAACAACACACCGAGACGTCCGCCCAGCAGGAGCCGAAAAGTCCGAGTAGGGACGCGCCCCGCCGCCGGCACCCCAACCGGGAGGTTACCCTGTGCGACGCGTAAGATGGAAGATACCACCGGGCGGCGGCGGGGACGCACCTCGCCCGCGCCGGCTCGGGTTTCCGTCTGCTGCTCTCCGCGCCCCCCCACCCTCCACCCCTCTCCCCTCCACCCGTGGCAACGACGACCCCCCACGGCGGGCTGTGCAGGGCTGAGGGGCGCCCGATCGGCTGGGGCCGGGTGGGTGGGGTGGGGAGGGGAGGGGAGGAGAGGAGAACCGGGCGTGCGGGCGGCGGAAAGTTGCAGCCTTGGGGCCGCGCCGCGTGCGTTCCGGGCCCGGCGCGTCCTCGCCGGGCTTCCTGGTGGGGCGGGCGGGGGAGGAGGGGCCGCGCAGCGGCGGCGGAAACCCGAGCTCGGCGATAAGAGGCCGCACGGCGACATGCCACAGCCTTTCCCCTGCAGCTGCACGAGCCGCGGCGCCGCGCCCCGCGATGCTCCCGTGAGCGGCCGCTGACGAGCCCGCGCTCCCCGCTCGCGGCGGCTCCGGCACCGGGACTCCCACAATGCCCCGGGCACCCGGGCGGCGGTCGGGCTGCTGCTGAGAAAGACATGTGAGAGGTGAGTTTCCTCCCCCGGTTCGCGGGGCGCGGGGCGCGGGGTGCGGGGCGGCGCGCGGCATTGTCTGGACGCGGCTGGCGGGGAGGAGGGGGCGCGGGGAGCGGCTGGGGGGCTGCGGCTCGCTCCCCCGGGGCTGCTCCCCACCCCGATCGCACCATCTCGGGCTGGAGAAGCGAAGAGAAGGGGTGGATCGGGAGGTCGCCGATGCAGCCCGGCTCCTGCGGCCCCGGCCCCGGGCAATGCGGACACTGTCAGAGCGCAGCCGGCTTCCAACTTGGCAGCCCAAAGAGAGAGGGACAGAGAGAGAGAGAAGGAAGGGGAGGTTAGAGACAGAGAAAGAGAGATAAACAGGTGCGTGCAAGTGGACTTGCAACTTAATGACCTTCGTGGGGGTGGAGGGGAGCGAGTCCACCCTCTGGGGAGCCGCCGTGTCTCCCCCGAGACCCCCGCGCCCCGTCCCCGGGGCCGCCCGCCGGGCCGAGTGTGCGCGCACACGCCGAGGGGAGCGCGCTGCCCGCTGCCCATCAGTGACGCCGGGCGTGTTTGGTTGGGCCGCCTTATATGGAGAGCGCCGCGTTTCAGGCCAGTTCGCCTTTTTGCCAAGTTTACAGGGCGGAAGACGCCCTGCCGGAGCGGGCGCCCGGCTC
>PVJN01015407.1:0-44434 GCA_004026805.1 Lasiurus borealis | reverse complement strand
TCAAATGACACTTCAGCAGTCTATGCATTTTACTCCCTTACAAAACTGTAAATATCCTGTGGCTTGACCACTGAGGTCAATCATAATCTGTATATCCTCCATAATCAGGCAGGAGAGACTGGGAGTTCATAGCCAACATTTGGATTCACAGCAGGTAAACACAGAGTACAGGCAAACAAGCCAATCAAAGATGCAGGAACAACCTATTTCTGCTCTGACCCCTCATATGAGGGGAGCTGGCAGCTGTAGGTACCTAACAACGACAACCCAGCTGTTTGAGGCAAACACATGTTTCCAGTGGGACATATTGGGTGATCTCCACGTAACTATGATTGGTTTTCTTTGCTTTGACTCTTTACTGTTACTTTAGTTCTATAATTCTCAAATATTCCCTGTCATGGTGACACCTCCATTCTCTCATTCTCATCTTAGGCTACTACAAAAACAGTGACAAAGCCCATGTTTTTCTAATTCTGGTTGCTTTCTATTAACTTTCTCTTTGACTTGGACCTCTAAATTTGGACAGCTCAAAGTCTGAGCATTTAATTTTTTCCCCAAGCAATTAATATAACTTATTAATAAGCTTCATATTTTCAAAAAGGTTTAGCAAAATGTCAGCCACATCTCGAGCTCATAAAGATAAGGATCCATTTTTAGCTTGTTCTAATTAAAAATAGCTAAAATACTGGTTGGTATGTCAGGAGAGTAATCTGATCGATTCATTTCTCATTTCAAAAACGTTGACATTTGAATTTCTTTAGTGATCTTTATGGTTTGAATTAATATTGTTCCACTGTTTTTGAAATACAGCAAGTATCTAAATTGTATTATTGATCATCATAAAACATGTCAAGTTCACCATTGTCACTTGCTATAAATACTGGGCATGTGAAAGGTGCTTTGTGACTCTCATCGTTAGTTAAAGGTATCCTAACCAGAGAATTGGATTCTAAATTAATTGTCCCCTGATAGTCATGCAGAATGCTCCATAAAGTAATGGTTATTAGGCTGTCAGTTTGATAAGCAATCATTGCAATTTGACCAAAGTTATAAAGCAAAATCTCAAAATCTGAACCAATCAGACACTGGAGGCTCAGTTCTCTATCAGGCATAAAAAAAACAAACATCTGCATTTTCACAAGCCAGTGCCAGTGCATCTACTTTGTCCTTGTATTCCTTTCAAACATTTTCCCTATGATTAAAAACAAACAGAAAACAAAAGCTCTCCACAAAAAGGAACTTAGTGTTGAAGAGGTGAAGGAATAGGTTGTTGTGTTTGGCTGTCTTTCCTATGAGTGTTCAGATCCCAAGAATGGGGATTTCTAGGGACCACTGACACAAATCTAGAAGCAAGGTGCTAATTGAGGGGTGGTGGGGAGTAAGCCATTAAACTCAACCTCATAAAAAAACCTTATAAAATTACATGGAACACAGAAAGCAACAGAGCCAAAGGTGGAAATCTAGGCCTTTCCAATGTGCAAACATGTGTTTGTGTGCATGTGCACATATGATTTTGTCAGTGTGTGTATGTGTGTGAATACATGTAAATGTGGGCTTTGTTTGTGTGAAGCTTTGTGCTCCAAGTTGTGTGTATATGTAGGTCAAGGGAAGGTTTCAAAGACAAAAATAGAAATAGGCTCCTGATATCGTCCTCATTAGACCTTCTATGTCATATTAATGTCCTTTCTATTCTTTGAAAGTATTAATCATATTCTTGGTCTCATACTGCATGGGAGGAAGAGGTACCAAGACATAGCAGGTGAGAAAAAAATGTGACTTTCCTGACAAGAAGGACCATCTGTGGTTGATATTTTCTGCTCTTTTGTAATATACTTTTTGGAATGATCAAAAGCAGTCAAAAGAAAAAAAAAAAGGATCTCTTACCCTTTTAAACAGCCTGGAGGGACCTGAACAGTATTATGCTAATCAAAATAAGCCAGTCAGAGAAAGGCAAGTATCACATGATCTCATTCATATGTGAATCTAATGAACAAAATAAACTGTTGAACAAAACAGAACCAGATACGTAGAAACATGGAACAGATTGTTGAATCTCAGAAGGAAGGCAGGGGTGGAAAGAGATCAACCAAAGAAGTTATATGCATATATGTAAAACTCATGAATACTGACAAAAGTGTGGTGAAGGCCTGGGGTGGGTGACAGGTATGGGCTAGAAGGGATTAATTTTGGGGGGAAGGAGGGGTATCTAAAACACTTTCAACAATAAAAATAAATTTTAAAAAATACTTTTAAATAAGCAGCCGAGAACATGCAGCAGCAAGGTAGAAAACAGGGCCTTTAAGAATCTGCTCCCATTTTAGCAGTCTCAATTTTTTAACCAGTATCAGTAAGGTAGAGTGGCTTTCCATTCTGTTTATAACTTAATACTTCTCACCTTCCCTAAGTCTACATTAATTAACTGTGAGCATCTTTTCCCCTCTCTATGCTTCTGCAGTTTTGCTTGTACTCCCATTTATCCTCTGGGAGGATAGCCTTCTCTGAACTTCCAGACTGGAATGTTCCACTTTGGGCTTGCACTTCTCCCACTCCCTCATTTCTTTTCTATCACATTTGTATACTGAAAACATTGTTTTGCTATATCCCACACACTCCACCCCAACCATTTCACAAGTTATGTCTCCTCAATGTCAAGCACAGTGCCTGTCATTCAGCAGATGTTCAATAAATGCTTGCTTAAATATACTTGTCAGTGTAAGAAATCCAAACCTGTAGAAAAAATAAATAAATGTATTTTGGATAAAACTGATGACAGTTTCCAGGAAGCAAGAACTCAGATGCACTTGTGAACATCTTAAATATAGGAATCTGTCTTCTTTGTCACTCTGTTACCAATACTAACACAGTACCTGGCATGAAAGCTAGACAGAATATTTACTAATTTGTAGCAAATTTTCTACCCCAAAGTCAGATTTGCCTTGTTCTTTCAAATATTGACCCTTCGATTCAGGTATATTTCCTCAAACCCATTAATAGTAGGACTCAGTATAGAAGCCCTGAACTAAGTAATTAATTTGGCTTTACAAGAGTTGCCTTTGCCTAACACCCTAAATATGTTATTTTCCTCCTTAAAAGTCTATAGTTAAATACATATCATGAATGAATTGATACAATTAATATTTTCTGAGGGCTTGCAATGTGCCTGGTACTGTGTAGGTTTTGTGGGGGAAATATAAAGATAGGTGAAATAACATCTCTGTCCTTTGGGAATTTCTCCTTTTGAAGTTTATAAAACATAACCAAATTACTCTGGTAATTTGGCTATGTGTGATAAGTGCCATAAAAAACTTCCCAAAGAAGAGGAAAATAAGCTGCATCTTAAATGATGGGTGGGATTTGCATAGGCAAAGAGGAAGAATTTGGGCACTGGAAGTTAAAAGAGACAAGGAGATAATAGTCATAGAATTAGGAATTTCTAAGAATCACCATCTCAGCCTTTACTCTCTATATGTGTGTTTCTTTTTAAAAAGATAAGCACCTCTTGGGAATATCACGTAGCCAGTATGTCAACTTTTGGAGTACAGCCCCAAATGCTGTGTTTACAGTTAGACAGGTAGAGAGTAGGCTGTTGCCTAGAGTGATATAAATCTCCTACTCAGCTGACCACAAAATGGGTTGTTCTTGGTATACATGTGCCTTTCCCATTGAATAATATGTCATTGCCTATTTAATAGACAATTGAATTTTAAAGAGAATGGGATGGACTGAGAGAAATAAAAGTCAATTTTCAGTAGTTTTTTTAACAATGGTATATTTCTACCAAGATACAAAGTTCATATAAAAAATTCCACAACAAACTTATGAATAGGAAATTTTACTATTGTGAATAGAATTTTGTTTACCCAATGTCAAACATCTAACTGGAACAAAAAATTATTTAGCAGAAATAATGCCTACTTCATATTAAATATTTGGAAATTTCCAGAAATACATGGATGGTGGGCCAAAGTTCTGTTTTCCTCTGCATAAAGCAGAGAAATCAGCATTATATAGATATAGCTTTACTCAACTTATTGGCACACCAAATCATTGAGCAGGCTCCTAATCACACCACCAGGCATTTCTGCTTGAGTCTCTACCGCATCACTGATTTTAAAGAGGAAATGTGTGCTACAGCATGGATAGATTGGATTTTTTATAATAGCGATTCACCTAATTTGCCCTCACTTTGGTATTTGTCATCCTGCTATGACAATTTAAAGGCACCATTCTCTCTTAGCCAATCCATTTAAAGAGAATTCAAAAGATTCCATTTAAATTATTGAAATGTTGGAAAATTTTATACCAAGTGCACAATGGCTCTAACTTTTCATTGAAATCCTTTATATAGTATAGTTAATAGTAAAAAAATATTTAAAGTAGATTAAAAATAGAACAAAGAAATGAAGTGCAATTGTGAAAGGCTGTGAATAATAAGGACAGTTTTTTTTTTCATTCCTTTTCTCATAAGTACCATCCCAAATGTTTTTTGATTCAAGATCCTATTTAACTTATACTGCAACATTGAATATCAGGTCTTGGTACTCTGTGATATGATGCATATATAAAGATACAATTAATCTTTAGTCTAATATCTGCCTGAAAGATAAGGGCTAAATCATGGTATTATGACTCTCCACTGCCCAAGGGTTAAAGTCCCATCTCCTTAGACAAACGTATAAGGCTCTCCTCAGGCTGGCCCCAATTGGCTTTTTCAAAGGCATCTCTCACTCCTACACCACACTTCTCTACTGTAGCCAATCTAGTCTCTTTACTAAACCCTGAAGAAGCCACAATTAATCTTTCCTCTGCATATTTTCTTATACTGGCCTTTTCAATTCCTACATTTTTTTTTTGACTTCTACCCATTCCTAAATCTCAGCACATTTTTCTTCTACATGGTTCCATCAGCCACACCAATCCTCAATAATTTCTCCTTCTCCAAATTATAGCAATGTAAATTATAGCAATGTAAATTAATGAGTGTAGATAAGAATATGAAAATGTGTACATGTAACTCCTCCATGCCAGCATTCTTTTCCTTCTGCTGAATATCTCAATATTTTTATCTTCCAAAAAGTAAACAATCTTTGTAAAACAAAAGCATCAACATACAGACTTGCAGGGAATCTCAAACCATTCCAGATAGCTAGTTCTCTGTCCTGTGATTCCTAACAATAAATCCAATTGATTTCAAAGGATATTGTATAGATAGATGCTTGGGGAACTTGAGAAACAGCTTTTCTCTTTTTTTAAATAAATCTTTATTGTTCATATTTTTACAATTGTTCCTATTTCCCCCCCCCCATAGCTCCCCTCCATCTGGATCCCACCCTATCCTCTGCCCTTACCTCTCACCCATTGTCCTCATCCATAGGTGTATGATTTTTGTCCAGTCTCTCCCTGCACCAACCCTCACCTTTTTCCCCCTGAGAATTATCAGTCCACTCCCTTTCTCTGCCCCTAATTCTATTATATTAACCAGTTTATTCTGATCATCAGATTTTCAACCCACATGGTTTTTAGATTCACTTGTTGATAGATATGTATATGTTTTTCATAATGTTTACCTTTAGTGTTTTCTTCTTCTTCCTCTTCTTAAAGAATACCTTCCAGCATTTCATATAATACTGGTTTGGTGTTGATGAACTCCTTTATTTTTTCTTATCTGTGAAGCTTTTTATCTACCCTTCAATTCTGAATGATAGCTTTGCTGGGTAGAGTAATCTTGGTTGTAGGTTCTTGCTATTCATTACTTTGAATATTTCTTGCCACTCCCATCTGGCCTGCATAGTTTCTGTAGAGAAATCAGCTGACAATCATATGGGTGCTCCCTTGTAGATGATTAACTGTTTTTCTCTTGCTGCTTTTAATATTTTCTCTTTGTCTTTTGCTCTTGGTATTTTAATTATGATGTGTCTTGGTGTGGTCCTCTTTGGATTCATTTTGTTTGGAGTTCTGTGTGCTTCCTGCACTTGTAAGTCTATTTCTTTCACCAGATGTAGGAAGTTTTCAGTCATTATTTCTTCAAATAGGTTTTCAGTATCTTGCTCTCTTGCTCTTTCACTTCTTTTGGAACCCTTATAATTCTGATGTTGGTATGCTTGAAGTTGTCCCAGAGGCTCCTTACACTACCTTCCAGTTTTTGGATTCTTTTTAGGTTTCTGTATAATATTTTTTATTTCAGTCAGTGTATGTTTAATTTCTGGTTGGTCCTTTTTTATCTGTAGTTGATCCTTTTTCATTTCCTCTTAGGTCTCACTAAATTTATCCATTTTCTCTAGGAAATTATTGAAAAACCTTATAACCATGGTTTTGAACTTTATATTCAGTTGTTTGTTTTCCTCCACTTCTTTCTTTTGTGATCTGTATTTTTGTCTTCACATATTTTGCTGTTTCCCTGAGTTGGTAGAGTAGCTTTGTGTGCTAGATGTCTTATGTGGCTCAGTAGCTCTGCCTCCCCAGTTACCTGAGGTGGACACTCTGGGTGCATCACTTTGTGAACTGTGTACAGTCTTGTTGTGGTTGATTCTTGATTGTTGTTGGTATCACTGGGGCGGGGGGATTGACCGCCAAGCAAATTGGTTGTGAAGATCAGCTGTGTCTGCCCATGTGCACTTGCCTCCAGACCTCTGCCTTTCATGAGTGCAGGAGCCTCCAGAACTCTGCATTTCCGGGTCCCCTAAGTCTGTGTGCTCTAGGCACCCATATGAGTCTGGGTTCTCAGGGAATAGCCCAAAACTGGGGTTCAGTGCATTTGGACCTGGACTTTAGTGATATTGGTAGGTTCTGTTTTACTCTCACCAGAGAAAGCCAGTGGTACAATCAGCAGTCAGTGTTCTGTGCATGCACTTTTGAGCGCACTTTCGCATGCCCTCAGACCTGTCTTTTGTGGCTCCCCTAAGTTTCCCTGCACTTCTTCCTTTTCACAATAGTACAGACTCCCCTGTATTAGTCTTGCCTGGAACTGGGGTTCAGTACAGTCAGAAGTGGGGTCCAGTGCAGTCGGGATTTTCTGTCTCCCTCCCACTAGAGGAAGCCAGCCAGACCCTCCTTCGCCTGTCCTCTCCACAAGAATGCCTCTGTACCTCAGAGTTTTTACAACTTCTCTGAGTCTTTGTGAGTCCCTCTCTATACTTCTAGTTGTAGAATTTTCACTCAGCCAGCTTTCCTGTGGTTCTGGATGGTGTCTGTTCTGTCTTTTAGTTGTAATTTTGAAGTTGTTGTGTGAGGCAGCAGCTTAGGTGTTCATCTATGCTGCCATCTTAGTTTCTCTCCAGCTTTTGTTTGAATAATAATAAAGTTCTTTGTCTAGAAATTGTTTAGTCATAATATCTGTGTTATTTCAAGTGTTAGAGAAAAACGAAGCAATCAAGGAGTAAAGATACTTGTTTCAATAAATGTTCAATGAAAGTGCATACACAGCAGGAACTGCAAACTCTTAATGGACATATCTATAAAACGTACCACTTATACAAAGTCTATATGCAATGTATCATGTGTAAGAATATTCTCTCTTCCATAGAAGCAATCTTAGAAGTCACTTCCTCTAGTTGCTCTATCCCATTTCACATGCTTACTACTTACCCTTCCAGATCAGAGGAAGAAATGCATCCCCTCATGCTCAAGGGTACACCTTCACTTTTATTCTCCAATCTTCTTTTCTCTTCCCCAACTCTGTTTCATATTAGTTAGTATAGTTGCTATTTGGTCCTCAGTTTCAAATACATTACTCATGTTTGTATATATTAATTTCATATATTACTTTAAAAAATGATTATCTGATCTAATAATATTAGAAGTTCTTTAAGGGAAGGCATCCCATATACAACCAAGTGAGTAATGATTACACCAAAATCAGTGTTCAGAACCTATATAAATATACAGAGCTCAAACACTATGAGTGCCTGACATCTTTTACTTTTTAAAAAAGTGACATGACCATGTATCCCATAGGTCCATCTTTGAGGCAATTCACTAATTAGAAACTACAGCCCATGTTCTGGTATATTTCTTCATACTTTAGTGAGATCCAGCTAAGCAGGACTATGTCCCACAAACCATAACTGACTCCCTCCCCCTTTTGTGCCTTTCTACATGTTTTCCCCTTCTCCTGGAATACCTTGATACTTCCTCCTTTCCTCCCTACAAACCCTATCTAAACCCACCTCAAGTTCTATTTCCTCTATGAAGCCCTCCCTAGAAAATTGAGCCAACACTTCTCTCTTTTCCACTTACCCACTGAATTAATAATCTTCCACTGACTTTGCTTACACCTGAATTCTATTTCCAATGTTTTCTACTTACACTTGAATTCTATTTACAATGTTTTTTACTGGTTTCATGGAAAGAGTATAGAGACTCTGATCAAATAACACTTCCTCTACCAAAACATGTTTAGTTGGTGTTGGGAACCCAGTGAATAATCCAAAAATCCATAACATAACATTCAAAGTCCTCCAAAGTGGATCTAGCCAACCTTGTAAGTTTTTAACAAGAATCTAAAAATCTGTCTTTGTTATCTCAGGCTGCCATAACAAAATGCCATAAACTAGGCAGTTCAAACAACACAAATTTATTTCCTTACTGCTTTAGAGGCTAGAGATCCAAGGTCAAGATACTGGCATGGTCAGTTTCTAGTGAGAGATCTCTTCCTGGCTAATAGTTGGGTGCCTTTTTGCCGTTTCTTCATATGGGAGAGTGAGGAAGAGAAAGGGGAAGAAGAAAGGGGATGGAAAGGAGAAGGGAGAACATGCACTCCAAACTCTCTGATAGAGAACTAATACCATCATGAGAGCTCCATCCTTATGACCTCATCTAAACCTAATTATCTTCTAACATCTCATGTCCAAATACTATCATACAGGAGGTTAGTGCCGAAACATGTGAATTTGGAAGGGACACAATTCAGTCTATAGCAAACTCTCACTAATACCACATACAATCACCCAAGTGAAGAAATAGGTATGTAGACAAGTTTGTAGGCTGTAAATTCTACCACTCATTAGCCATGTGGACTGGAAAAATAACCTATTTTGAGTCTTAGTTTCCTATCTATAAAATGAGGATAATAATGATACTCACTTAATAGGATTACTCTAAGGAATAAATTACATAATTTAAGTAAAACACAAAGCCAGCAGCTAATACAAAGTTAAGTGTTCATTAATTGGGTTTTATGCTTATGATATACTCATCTGGATTCATTTTATAGAATATATTCTCCCCAGCTCTGCTTATCTATCACTTGCTATTAGTCCTTCAAGTCCCAGGTCCAGATACTATCAGCATATTCTTCACAAGACTCCTCAACTTACTTGAGTCAGAATTATAGTCTATATTCTGCTAACATGTGTATGTCTCTATTCTGGCACTTACGGCAGGTTGCCTTAGTCTACTTAGATGAGACATTTAAATGCAAAAGCATTAAATAGTAAGCTCAGAGAACCAAGATGGAAGCATAAGTAAATGCCTGTATTTACTGCCTCCCATAACCACATTGTAACTAAAATACAGAACAACTATCACCCAGAACCAAAGGAAAGCTGGCTGTGTGGTAGCACTACAACTAGAGAAGTGAAAAAGAAAGCACACTGAGACTGGAGGGAGGTGCCAAGCCTGGAATGGGCTTGTCCAGCACTGGGTGTGCTGGTTTTTTTAATGGGGAGGGAAATCGTCTCTGCAGAGGCTGCCTGGAGGAGTAAGGAGGCCTAGCTCCACACCAGACCCCCCGCCCAGAATTCCAGACCTGGGGAAAGAAGTCCCTATGGGCCCTAAGAACTATGGAATATAAAAACCGGAGCAGATTGAGGCTGAGACACACAGGCTGCTGGAGACCAAGCTACTCCTCTTAAAAGGGTGACATCACAAACTGAATTTACAAGCTCCTGCTTGCTCTGAGCTCTAGTGCTGGGTGTCGCTCTGGGGGACCCAGACACATACGGGGAGAAGCTGGACTGTCTTCATTGGGTCAGGAATGTGGGGGTGGATTTCTTCCAGATGGAGTTGCACACAGAAGTCATTGTTCCTGTGCTGGGACCTCCCTGCTGCAGGGTTGATTGGCAGTCATTTCTGTTTGTTCCACCCTGGTGATTCCCTATTACCACCCCCACAACCCCCACCTCATCCAATTTACAACTCCACCCAAGCTGTGTGCAGCAACTTTTGCATATGAATGGCCTGAATTTCTCAGTCTACAACCTGTCAAACAAACTGCACCTGGATCAGGGAGCCAAAAAGCTATCAATAAAAAGCCTAAGGACAATATCAGCACCAGCCTGCCTTGCTTCATAGCTGGGCCTTGTCTGGCACTTCCAAACCCCATAGAAAGAGGAGGAATCTGCATATTTCTCTGTAGCTCCTGCTGGGTGGCCTCAGGAAGAGGCTGACTTTGCACCTTCTTGGAGACCCAAGAGCCAATGTACCCACTGGTCAGTGTGAGACCATACCAGATTACAACTCTTCACATCTATAAGTGACACACTCAAGAGGTAGACTCAGTGAGCACCAAAGCCCCACTAAAGCAAGTCCTGCTCCATAAGGGTGTCTCCTACACAGCAGCTCTCCCACTGTAGTTGCAGCTGCTCCCCACAGCCAATTGGCCTGGAAGTCAGTTCCTCCCAGTGACACCAATAGCAATCAAGGCTCAACTACAATAAAACTATGCACACAGACCAAAAAGTGTGCACCAAGATTGTCCACCTCAGGTGATTGGGGAGGCTGAGCCTCTGGGCCCTATTGGACATCTGCTATACAAGGCCACACTATGAACTCAAGGAAACTTAGCAGCTACACAATGCATAGAAACAAACACAGGGACACAGTCAAAATGTGGAGACAAAGAAACATGTCACAAATGAGAGAAATGGAAGAAAGCAAACTACTGGATATAGACTTCAAAACCATAGTTATAAGGTTACTCAAGAATCTTCCAGAAACCTCTGAGGAAATTAGTGAAACCTTCAAAGATCTTAGTGAGAATGCCAAAAAAATTGGAAAAGGACCAGTCAGAAATTAAACATATACTGACTGAAATAAATAATAATATACAGGGATTCAACAGTAGACTAGAGCATCCCGAGAATCAAGTCAATGATTTGAAATATGATGAAGCAAAAAAATACCCAACCAGAAGAGCAAAAAATAAAAATAAAATAAAAAATATGAAGATCGTCAAAACTGCTTTGGCTCGGTGGATAGAGCATCGGCCTGTGGACTGAAGGGTCCCAGGTTGGATTCCGGTCAGGGGCATGTACCTTGGCTGTAGGCACATCCCCAGTGGGGGTGTGTGCTGGAGGCAGCTGATCGATGTTTCTGACTCTCTATCCCTCTCCCTTCCTCTTTGTAAAAAATCAATAATATATATATATATATTTTTTTTAAAAAAATATGAAGATAGTGTAGGCTCCCTCTGGGACAACTTCAAGCATACCAATATCCGAATTATGAGGATGCCAGAAGGAGAGAGAGAGCAAGATACTGAAAACTTATTTTGAAGAATTAATAACAGAAAACTTCCCTCACCTGGTGAAAGAAAGAGACAAGTCCAGGAAGCACACAACCCCAAACAAGAGGAATCCAAAGAGACCACACCAAGACACATCATAATTAAAATGTCAAGGAAAACAGATAAAGAGAGAATCTTAAAAGCAGCAAGAGAAAAACAATTACCTACATGGGAGTGCCCACACAACTGTCAGCTGATTTCTCCATAAAATTATGCATGTCATGCCAAAATCTGTTTGGCTTAGTGAATAGAGTGTCAGCCTGCGAACTGAAGGGTCTTGGGTTCCATTCCAGTCAACAACATGTATCTTGATTGTGGGCACATCCCCAGTAGGGGGTTTGCAAGAGGCAGCTGGTCGATGTCTCTCTCTCATCTATGTTTCTAACTCTCTATTCTTCTCCCTTCTTCTCTGTAAAAAATCAATAAAATATATTTAAAAAAACATATTATGCAAGCCAGAAGGGAGTGGCAAGAATTATTCAAAGTGATGAACAGCAAGAACCTATAACCAAGATTACTCTACCCAACAAAGCTATCATTTAGAATTGAAGGTCAGATAAAGAGTTTCACATACAAGAGAAAGCTAAAGGAGTTCATCACCACCAAATGAGTATTATATGAAATGCTGAAAAGTACTCCTTAAGAAGAAGAAGAAGAAGAAAAAGATAAAGATAAAAATCATGAACAACAAATACATATCTGTAAACAAGTGAATCTAAAAATCAAGTGAATAAAAAATCTGATGAACAGAATAAAATGGTAAATGGAATAGAATCAGGATCATGGAAATGGAACAGACTGACCATTCTCAGACGGAAAGATGTGTGGGGTAGTGTGGGAAGAGATTAGACAAAGACCTTATTTATATACATATATGCATTACCTATGGATACAGACAATAGGGTGGTGAGGGCCTGGGGGGTGGTGGGAACCAGGTAAATGGGAGCTATTGGGGAGGGGGAGAGGAACATCTATAATAATCATAACAACAAAGATTAAAAAATAAGTGTCAATCAACCCCTCTCCAAATAATAGCATCCATACTATATTATACTTCCCAGGATTTCTGATAGAGGTATTCAAAATTTATATTGATAGTACTCTATAAACATTTTATGTTTATGTTTATCGTAATTAACATGCATTTTAAAAAGCAAACAAATGGCACTGGAGTAGGCTGATCGAATAACAAAAATGGTCAAAACATATTCTGATATACAGGGGCACTGGTAGAAATTTCCAACAACAAATATGATCTCTCAAATTTTTCCTTGTGATTGAATATTTCTTTTTCTTTCTTTTTAAAAAGTATAGTTAATTTTTTTACAGAGAGGAAGGAAGAGAAATAGAGAGTTAGAAACATTGATCAGCTGCCTTCTGCACACCCCCTACTGGGGATGTGTTACAACCAAGGAATATGCTCCTGATTGGAATCAAACCTGGGCCCCTTCAATGTGAAGGTCAATGCTCCATCCATTGAGCCAAACTGGCCAGGGCTGAAGGCCGTCTTCTTAGCATTTCAGAATTTCTACTAATTTCTGGTACTCTGCCATTCAGAAGTACATATTGCAGTCAGCAAGAATTGCAATGAATCGAGAAGAGAGGTGGCAGCCTATGTTTGTAGAAGGTGTTATTTGGCTTATCATTCAGAGAAAAATAATTTTTTAATGAGTACCAAGATTTGAAGATTGAGGGAATTTTGCACAAAATAAGTCAATTTTCAACTATCTGCTTGAATTCTTTTCTCTATTTTTAAACAGCTAAAAAAAGGAAGAAGAATGCTGGAAGCCAATTCTAGCATGTCAGAATTGCAAGAGTTTCATTGAAAGGTTGAAGGAACTTGGGGACTCAACAAGGGCTGAGTTACATATGTTAACACCTGCTGGAATGGCTAACGACATTTCCCCAAACCTGACAAGGATGATTGCTTGCTTCCAGACTACTCAGGGCATCTAAATCTACATGTTATTGCCTCCTGTTAGCCAAACACCCGAACAGCTGAAGGCAATTCCCCAATCTGACAACGGATTCTGTACCTAATGCTACCCTTTGATTTGTGTATCTCCACCTTGTCTGAGGACAGATTGTGTTAATAAAAAGCAAGGGGTCCTGAGACAAAATGTTGGTTTCTTTTGCCATTCTCCTCTACACCCCCTCAACCCAAATGCCTTTCAAAATTATGTTTAATTTCTGGACTCTTATTTAATTTACCCACAACCCTTTCTCCAGGTTTCCTGAACCCTTCTGGATGCCAGATAAAGACCACTGGAGTTAGGAGAAGTTACAAAACTAGCTCTGCATTCTTCTAATGAAACAATTGTTTGGAGGTAACTCTTTTAACTAGGCATTTCCTCTCTGTCCTCACTAATTCCTCCCCCTTCCCATACCCACTTCTCTTTCTTTCTTTCTTCTTTCTTTCTTTCTTTCTTTCTTTCTTTCTTTCTTTCTTTCTTTCTTTATTTATTTATTTATTTTTGATATAATAAATATTTATTGTTCAGATTATTACAATTGTTCCTCTTTTCCCCCCATAGCTTCCCTCCACCCAGGTCCCACCCCTCCCTCTGCTCTTACCTCCCCTACATTGTCCTCATCCATAAGTGTATGATTTTTGTCCAGTCTCTCCCTACACCCTCTCATCCCTTTCCCCCTGAGAATTGTAATTTAACTCCCTTTCTATGACCGTTTATTCTGTTCATCATATTTTTAATTCACTTGATTTTTAGATTCATGTGTTAATAGATATATATTTGTTGTTCATAATTTTTATCTTTACCATTTTCTTTTTCTTCCTCTTCTCAAAAAATACCTTTTAGCACTTCATATAATACAGTTTTGGTGTTGAAGAACTCCTTTAGATTTTTCTTATCTGTGAAGTTCTTTATCTGACCTTCAATTCTGAATGATAGCTTTGCTAGGCAGAGTAATCTTGATTGTAGGTTCTTGCTATTCATCACTTTGAATATTTCTTGCCATTCCCATCTGGCCTGCATAGTTTCTGTAGAGAAATCAGCTAACAATAGTATGGGTTCTCCCTTGTAGGTAATTAACTATTTTTCTCTTGCTGCTTTTGAGATTCCCTCTTTGTCTTTTGCTCTTTGTATTTTAATTATGATGTGTCTTGGTATGGTCCTCTTTGAATTTCTTTTGTTTGGGGTTCTCTGCACTTCCTGGACTTGTAAATCTATTTCTTTCACCAAATGTGGGAAGTTTTCAGTCATTATTTCTTCAAATAGGTTTTCAGTATCTTGCTCTCTCTCTCCTTCAGGCACCCCCGTAATTCTGATGTTGGTACACTTGAAGTTGTCCCAGAGGCTCCTTACACTATCATCTAATTTTTGGATGCATTTTTTCTTTTTTCCTTTTCCATTTGAGTGTTTTATGCTTCTTTATATTTCAAATCTTTGATATGATTTTTGTGTTCTTCTAGTCTGCTGTTAGGTTTCTGTATAATATTTTTTATTTCAGTCAGTGTATGTTTAATTTCTAGTTGGTCCTTATTCATTTCCTCTTCACTCTCACTAAATGTATCCACCTTTTCTAGGATATTCTTGAAAAACCTTATAATCATGGTTTTGAACTCTATATCCAGTCATTTGTTTTCCTCCATTTCTTTTGTTTGTGACCTGTTTCTTTGTCTCCACATTTTCGTTGCTTCCCTGAGTTTGGTAGAGTAGCTTTGTGTGCTAGGTATTCTATATGGCTTTGCCTCCCCAGTTACCTGAGATGGACTCTCTTGGTGCACCCCTTTATGTACTGTGTGTACAGCCTTGTTATAATTAAATATTAATTGTTGTTGGCATCACTGGGGGGAATTGACTTCCAAGCCAATTGGTTGTGAGAATCAGCTGTGTCTATGCCAGGAGAACTTCTGTGCTGGAGTCTGCCTTATGAGACAAGATTTGCAAAATTGTGAAAGCCTCTGTGTTCATCTTGGATCGGTGGAGTCTGAGGGCTGAGAAGACAGCCTTGGTTTCCCATCAGCCCTGCCCTATGAAGCTCCTGGACCTCAGTGTCCCTTGGTAATCCTTGAAGCCTCTCTGCTTGCACTCACACGCCTCCAGACCTCTGCCTTTCTGGCTCCCCTAAGTTTCCGTGCACTCCTGGGACCCATATTAGTCTGCGTCCCCAGTGACTCACCCAAAACTGGGGTTCAGTGAAGTTGGAACTGAATTTCAGTGCAGTTGGGAAGTTCTGTCTTCCTCTCACTAGAGAAAGCCAGCAGCACAATCAGCAGTCAGTCCTATTTGCTGGCACTTGCATGTGCCTCCAGACCTCTGCCTTTCACGGCTCCCCTAAGTTTCCATGCACTCCTCCTTTTTCACAACAGTCCAGACACCTCCCCTCCCCCATATGATTCTTGCCCATAACTGGGGTTCAGTGCAGTCAGGAGTTTCCCTCCCGCAAGAGGAAGCCAGCCAGGTATTCCATCGCCTGTCTTCTCTATGTGCATGTCTCTGTACCTCAGCTTTTTGCAGCTCCACTGAGTCTCCGTGAGCTCCTCTCTTTCCTTCTAGTTGTAGAATTTCTACTCAGCCAGCTTTTCTGTGATTCTGGATAATGTCTGTTCTGTCTTTTAGCTGTAGTTTTGAAATTGTTGTGTGAGGCAGCAATTTAGGTATTCATCTATGCCACCATCTTTGTTTCCCCCCAATGTTTGAATATTTCAATGGAGACTTTTTTTCATTATAATTGTCAATGAATACCTTGCAGAGAACATTCAATGCAGGTATCTGTTTGCTTTTGTATCCATGTCTTTTTACATGTTTTATGAGTAGTAAGTGATGGAATAGTAGTAAGGATCTTGTAGTCTTGGATCTGCCACTGAACTACTGAGATATCTTGTGAAAATCACCACCCCTTCTATAAGCATCAGTTTTCCCATTTGTAGAACCAACATGTGAAAATCAATCTTAGAGCTCTACTTTAATATTTTTCTAAATTTTTAGGATGCAATTTCATTTTAAAAAGAGAAGAATATTAGCACCGTAAGATGTTTACAAATTATGGAACTGGGAGTATTCATGACTTTTTTCCTCCTTAACAATCTATGATTCTTAAATGGCTAAGTTAGCACAAGGATCTAGGGATTCAATAGGTTCAAAATGGTGACTACTCTCAATAATTGTCTATCAAACTTTCCAAAAGTGAAACAAAATAATGGATAAAGCAGGCTACCTAGAGAAATTATTTCCATCCTAAGGGATGGTTTGCAAATATGCTGTTAATATATTTCCAATGTCAATCTAGTTTCTTGCTGCAAATTTGACATGCTTGATCTAGACCAACCTATGATGAATTTAAGCTAGGCTGTGACAACCATATCATCTCAAGTGGGCATTGGAGAGTTTTGTTTTTTGGGTTTTTTTTTTTTTGGATTCTAGGGAGAGTCAAGTGTGAAAATATGTCAATGTGTTCTGTCTAGGAAAATTAGTGCTCTATAATAAGTCTAAAAACAAATACCATTTCTCTAGAGAACGCTATTTCTGGAGAAATAGTCTGTCAGACCACCATAGCTTGATGGAAATGCTCCCAGAGAACACTAGCTTTTGTTCTGATTCTATGCTTATAAGGTAGTATTTTGATACAGCATTTCATTTCTCAAATGAACTTGCCAATCAGGTGCAGGTGTCTTGTACAAAAAAAAAAAATTGACACCAGCTATACTGCTGGATAGAATTTTGACCATAAATTAAGAAAATTGACCCCTGGAATATCAGATATGTCTGATTTTAATTACCATAGGAAAACTGATCAGAATGAGTTCCCATTCTGAGAAACTAAGACACAAACCCATGATCTGGAGTGGCCTTATCAAGAATTGTATTCATCCATACCACCTTAGCCTGAAATGGGCAGTACCTCACTAACATAATTTCATCCCTTTCCAGAAATTTCAGTATAGCCACTGTCTATTTCATGGGGCCTAGTATTAATGACATCAAGCACATTTTCCAATCCAAACTCATTAACCTACATCAGAGTCATAGTTTCAGTCAACTGGCCTGCCAGGAGGTTCAAAGTCCATGAAATTTTAATAATTAACTACTGTGAAAAAGGCAACAATTATAGAGGAATCTAGATGGAAAACAAATACCAGGATCAATGAAAACCTACAAAAAAAAAAAAAAAAAACATTGCTAGAAATAAAATAGATCTGCAACTTTACCTCAAATCCCCAGGAACAGCACATTAGACATTACATGACATAACAAATCCCTGTCTAACTCTCTGACCTCATTTCTACTCATCCTCTCAAGGCACCCCCTGCCTCCTCTTATATAATATGCCAGTATTTCCCTGTTTATGTCCATGCTTTTACATATGTAGTTTCTTCTGCCTAGAGTATCCTCCTCACTCTGAATTTTCTGATTCAGCTTGAAGGGGAACAGACTAACTTATCACAAAATATGCCTTTTTGGCATAAAGACTATTTTGAGATAGTTATTTTTAAGAAACAGCAGATAAAGGAAAAGTCTGAAAACTGAATAGAACTTACCCTTTTGTAAAGGAAAACATCTATGTCTCCCTTGCTGTACCAGGAAGAGGAGGATGACTAAATGTCTATAAACTCTAATCAATGGAGAAAGCAATCATTTAAATCTGCATAACAACCTTGCCCTTGTTTACTGTGCTTTATCTGGTAACCTCTCATAATTGACTTCCCACCCCCCAATTTCTTTTGTTTTGCCTAATGAAAGATGGTATTTGATGGTATTTAAGGTAGTTACTTGGGCCATTTCAGAGTTACTCAGTTTTTCTGAGTCTCTACCATGTATTCAGGTGGTATATACGGTGTTAAACTTTTTTTTTTCCCTGCTAATATGTCTTTTATTACAAAAGGGGTAGTCTCAGCCAAGAATCTAGAAAGCTAAAGGCAAAATTATTTTTCCTGCCCTTCAAGCTCAAGTGTCATATTATTTCTTAAGTTTCTAATGAAAATTAGTTAAGTGTCTTCATATTTGTCTCCACAGAACTCTGTACATATGCCTATCAAAGCTCTTAAGTTACTGCATTAGAGTTACTGGTTTTCTCCTCTATAGTCCCTTTTATGCCATTAGCTCCTTAAAGGATTATATGGAATCTTATTCATTTCTGTATCTCCCATTTTCTTATAAACCATAGGAACTTATTAATATACTAGAGGCCCAGTGCACGAAATTCATGCATGGGGTTGGGGGTCTCTTACCCAGCCTGCTCTGCAATCTGGTACCCCTGTAGGATCTCTCTCTCATCAAGGGACCACTGTCTCCTAACTGCTCACCGGCCTGCCTGCCTGATCACCCTTAACCTCTCTGCCTGCTGGCATGATCACCCCTAACTGCTCTCCCCTGCTGGCCTGATTGCCCCTAACTGCCTCTGCCTCAGCTTCTACCACTGTGGCTTTGTCTGGAAGGAGGACCAGACAACCGGAAGATGTCTAGTCTATCCAGTCTAATTAGCATATTACCCTTTTATTAGTATAGACTAGGGGCCAAGTGCATAAATTAGTGTACCTTGAAATGAACTGTGGGCTGCAATGCTGCGGTGGGCACAGGAGCAGGTCTCCTCTGGGCCACTGCCCAACCACTCCCACTGTGGCCCCCAGACCCTTGTCTACTGGTAGCCACACTCCCACCACTGCCACTCCCATACACTGACTGTGTCGACCCTGCTCGCACCTGCTGATGGCATGGAGTGATTGGGGCCTGTGCCAGCAGTGGGTGCCAGCAGGCCCAGCACCATCAGTGGGTGCAAGCAATGGCTGCTGCCCCAATCAATCCTCAGGAGCAGGGGGAGGTGGAGAAACCCTCAGGGGCAATTGAGGCTGGCAGCTGCTGCTTTACCAGCTGACTGTGCCTAGATCAGCAGCATGTGTGAGTGGCAGCTCCAGCAATGGCTGTGGGTGTAAGAAAGGCTGGCACTGGCAGTGAGACCGAGCAGTTGCTCCAATGCTGGCAGCCAGCGGTTGTGATCATAGCCATTGCTGGCAGTGGGTGCAAGAGGTGGATGCTGGACCTTATTACCCTTCAGGAGCAGGGAGAGGTGCAGAAACCCTGAGGGTCAATCAGGGCCAGAATCAACTGCCCACACCTTCTGACGGTGCCAGTGGGTACTGGCAACAGGTGCAAGTGGCAGCTCTGGTGCTGGCCGTGAGTTCAAGCATCAGGCAGGACCACAACGCACAGAAGCAAATAATTTTTAGAGGCTTGCCCGATGACAGCGACCAGTGACCTGCTGTGGACTGGTACCCCTACTCACCTGCTTCACCCTCCCACTATAGTTGACCTCCCACCATGTTCCACAGTCTGCCACTTGAAGCCCACACTCCACATGTTCCACGCACGAACCCTTGGTGGTCAGCGCAAGTCAAGGCAACTGGATGTTCCGTTTTTTCGTCGTTCCCCCATTCAGTATATTTGCATATTAGCCTTTTATTCTATAGGATGTTTGTTGAATGAATTATTAAATGCCCATAGTATAGCAGAACTCAGTGGGGAATGATTCAATTATTGGAAGCCATAAACTCAAGTTATAAACAATTTGCTTCACATAGTTCTGCAAAGAGCTTTCCAATGTGGTTTCTCCATGTCTCAGGCTTCCTCTTCAGCAGCTTTACCATACTAAAATTGGGGGATTTTGTTTTTAATTGTTGGTTACTTTCTTAATGAAACTCAAAATAAATCATTCTACTGGGAGCAGACGAAGCTTAATAGCTGAGGCTGAGTTCAAAGAAAGGAGTGAAATCAACAACAAAATGTCTAGAAAAATGCTGCAATGCTTTTTCATGCCTCTAAGTCAGTGGTTCTCAACCTTCCTAAGGCCAAGACCCCTGCATACAGTTCCTCATGTGGTGGTGACCCCCAACTATGAAATTCTGCTACTGTTATGCATCGTGATGTAAATATCTGCATTTTCCGATGGTCTTAGGCAACCCCTGTGAAAGGGTCGTTTGACCCCCAAAAGGGTCACGACCCACAGGTTGAGAACCGCTGCTCTAAGTGTTCTTTGTAAATTGGATCCTATATTTATCTTTCCTTATGGGTATTTGAAATACTGTCAGACTAAGTAATAAATGTCAGATGAACTAAAAAATATCTAGTTAAGAGAACAGCATTTCTCATATCCAAAGAAAAACTATTCAAGACTTCCCACATAAATGTGGCTTTCAAACATTTATTGACCTGAAGCAATGTTAAACTTTCTTAGGAGGTTAGAGAGAATTTCTTTACTTGTTCCTTTTCCATCTTTTCAACAAATACCTCTTTTTCCTCTCAGTAACGTTGTACTTCAGCTTCTCAACAAAAGAGGCAGAAAGTAACAAAAGAAATCCATTATTACTAATAGCCACAAAACTATTGCTTCAAATCTCCATTTTTGAGCTAACTTGTAAGCTGGCCTATGACAAAATTTAAAATTTTATCTATTTTAGTTTTATGTGCTTAATTTCATAAAATTATACTTCACAGTCTAAGACATGTTTGGCTATGATGTAGAGTATCTACTATTTGTTTAATATTTTATTTTGATTACTTTAAAGCACAACTTTGTAGTAAGACTAGACTGAAATGATTGGTGAATAAATATGCTGGGTCCTGTCATAGCCCTAGTGGGAATTTTCTATACAAAGCAGCAAAGGCTTCTACTGTTTGAAAGTCTTTCTGAATTACAGAGAAATGCAGTATAGACTCTTGAATTATATACTAGAGAGGAATTAGGACACTAGAGCTCAGGGAAGCATTAACTCAGTGGAAAGTCAAATCAAATCAACCCCTCAAAATTGTGCCTACATCTGAGCACATCTGTGTGTCAGATGCATCTTTGTAAATAGAACATTGATTTTGCTTGGTTATCACAGATTTGGCTTTTTAATGACAAAATTTCCTTTACTTTTAATTTATCTAGGTAAACTTGTACCCCTATTTTGATTTCCCATGTGAGAGATAAAAATAAGCATTCCAATACTTTTGGCAGAAACATTTACTATTATTAAAAAATAAATTGGATTGTAAACATTTCTCTATGCTTTTGTGCTAAAAGTTTCATTTTCCAGAGCTAAATCAACCTAGAATGAAAGCCACCAAGTCAACTCAAAGAACTAAATCCATATAACAATAGGGATCTATATCTTCAATATCCCTATAATTTATGTTATAATGCACAAGCTCCTTAGCATAGCAGCCCATATCCTTCATAATGGGTCTGGCACCCTTCTAGCTTTACTTTCTGGGCCTCCCTACCATTCCACTACACTTTAGCTACTCTAACTTCAATGCATTAGTTTATACCTCTTTCCATCCCACCTTCTATCCCCATTGTATCTACTTAATTCAAAGCCCAGTGCAAAATATCAACTGTTCCAAAAGCCTTTTCCTAACATCTAAGGCAGAACTGTTACTTTCTTGATATGGTCCCATTAGTTGATTTATATATCTAATACAACATAGAGTGCATTCCATTATAGTTCTGTGTCTATCTTCATCACTTGATTGTGAGCACCTTAAGGACAAAGGACTATATCTTATTTATCTTGATGCCCAACCCCCAGAGTTAACTCATCCAAGTACTCCCAAGGATCTCTGGGCATACCCTTATTTTCACCCATACTGCACAATATCAGAACCATTTCTTTACAAATCTGTCCCTTAGATTGTGAGCTCCTCTAAATTAAGGACTGTTTTTTATTCATTCTTGAATCACCAGCAATTATCACATGAACAGAAATGTAGCAAATGTTCAATAAATATTTGGCGAAATGAGGTAGAACACAGACCTCAATATCATTTACACAATTTTCTGATCACCTAAACTACCATCAAAAGGGATAAATTCAACATTCACTATTTAAAAGTGATCTTAATGTGAACATATTGATCAAACTTTAAAAGGATGGTCCAATCAGAAATATAAATATAGCCCTATTATTTTTTTTAAAGAAAAGGAATTCAACAGATATGTTTTTTTACATCTACTCTATGCCAGGAACTTTCTAAGTCCTGGTGATAAAAAAAAATACAAATTCCTTCTAATCATAAAGTTTACATTGTAGTGGGAAGTGGAAGACGACAACAAATAAAAAAATTAAAAACATAGCATCTGACTGGAGGTAGTAAGTGCCATGAACAATAATAAAGCAGGATAATCATTCTGATAATTTTGGTAATCCAAGGAAAAAATGTTTGCTTTAATTTCAAGCCTAAGTGTTTCAATAGGCCTAATTGATAAGCCTTTGGACTCTGCAGATTAGTTAGTACCTATGAACATACAAATTGATGTCTTTAGCATTATTAATGGTTGATATAATCTATACAACCATTGGTGGTAAAGCAAGTCCTAAGGGAAAAAAGAGAACCATGAGAAAGAAAAAAAAAATGGAAGTAAAGTAAGTAAAGGGAGTATAGTGTTCTAAACTGACATTTTTTTCCAAATATGAGTTTGCCTTTGAAATTCACATCACGAGGCTATTATATAGGCAAATCACCTTATAATAAAATCCACTGAACCTAGATGGCTTGAACCTAGTTTATATTGACTTCTATATTAGAGATAAATATTAGAGCAAGATTTGGGTTGTATAATTCTTTTCTACTTCCATGTCTCATCACTAGAGGTATTTTCCATTTCCTTCCTATCATACAGCATTTCCCTTCAGGCAATGGCAATTACATTTCTTTGAAATTCTCACTTCTTAAGAACCAATGAAAATCTGCATTATAGTAGATGCCAAAGTGCTAAAAAAAATTGTTCTGTGGTTTTCTGAAAAATAAAATAATGTAGTTCTATCTTTTAATAAAGAAATTTGGCACTGTTGTTATAATAGACTGAGCTACAGTCCTCAGATCTTTACAAAGATATCAGTAGACTAAGTCATTCAGCAAAGAATATGTGTATGTGTTTTGAATAGACCATAGTCAAATTGCCAAGCTGATTGTTTCTACATAAATATTCTGATATGAAAGCGTGACTTCCATATCGTAAAAAAAATAATAATAAGACACTGCATAAAGAATAAGACAATCTGATTACCTGAGGATATTTTTCTTCTAAAAAACATCACTGTTTTCAAATAACAGAGAAATAATATTTTAAATTACTTAAAAATACTTGTGCCATATATTTATTTATATTCCTGCAAAGTTTTATTTATCCAAAATGAAAAAACAAGGTCCTATTTCCCCATCAGTTATCTTTAAAATAGAAAAAAAAATGGGCTACTTATTCTGAAGAAGGATTGCATTATAGACCTAACTACCAAAGAGACAGTGAATGAATCTAACTAGAAATGAATATATCCGAATGCCTCAATTCCATTAATAAAAATGAGAAATATGCCTATTAAAATTGAATCCATTTGCTACTACTTACATGCATGTAGACTACATTAAACATACAAGCAAGTTTACTTAAATTCATGTTAAACTGAGTTCATTAAACAAAAAAAAAGTTACATCTCCATATAATTTGTTCAACTGAGTTTTCATTCTTTTTAACTAGTTATATTGTCGCTATGTAGACACAGGCAGACAGGACTTTAATTTTTGTTTGACGTTCGTTATGCTTGTATTAGTTTGCAGTGTAGTCTACATAAATGTTGAACTTGCTATCAAATGCCATTCCTGCTATGTTGTTATTAGGTCACTTTGTCTATCATAAGGCACTAGAATTGGTCTCTACCAAAAGACTTCAATTATACTATATAAGAAAAAGTTCCTTTTCGATTCCACGGTTTAATATTTTATGAACTAAAGTCTGATCTTATGACCTAGAGCATAAAGTTCTTAATTTGCTTTACTATATAAGTGCTATTTCTTATTTAAAAAATGGGATGAACTCTATAACCCTTTTTAAAATTCATATCTTCTTCCATACCTCAGTAACTTGGGGCTAAGATAAAATCAGCATTAAATTATTAATAAGTGTGGGAATCCCTTTCATGTCCCACGTGGGTCAAGGTTCTGGTTCAGGGTTTGGGTTCTGGAGGAGGCCACACACCAATGAAAAGAGACTAGAAAAGCGTTATTTTGGTAAATGGGGGCCAGGCAGAAGCCCAAGAGAGGACTACTCTTTGCTTTGGCCTTGCCATCCCTTTTATTCAGTTTTGGGATTCACCCATTGCCTTTAGGCAGGCAATTCCAGTAACAGGCAGATTATTTTATCATTAAGGATTTATATGATTATTTTTTGAGGAAGTTTCTTCAGCTACCATTGTCTCAATTAGATAGGGAGTGGTTGGCTCTGACCTTTCAGAGCTTCAAGGTTGACCAACCTTCTGGATTCCTTGTCCACATCTTTCTAATTAGTGAGACAATGATTGGTTTCTGGCAATAAGTATTTTGAAATTACTCATTTGTTCAAGCATTTACACTGCCTTCCATACATTTGTTTAGATAAAAATTTAATACAAGTATTGCACATTCACTTCAGAAAAATTAGATGCCACTAATCACCAGAATGAAAAACAAAATTGAAAACAGTTCTAACACCCAATAATAAATACAATTAACATTTTGGTATTTCAACACTTATATATAGGTTTGTATAGATAAATATATAATACTGGAAGCCCAGCACATGAAATTCTTGCACTGTGTTGGGAGGTGTCCCTCAGCCCATCCTGCATCATCTCCAGTCTGGGACTACTGGCTCCCAACTGCTCGCCTGCCTGCCTGCCAGCCTGATCACCCCCTAACCACTCCCCTGCCAGCCTGATTGATGCCTAAGTGCTCCCCTGCTATCCCGATTGCCCCCAACTGCTCTCCCCTGCTGTCCCAATCACCCTAACAGCCCTCCCCTGCAGGCCTGGTCCTCCCCAACTGTTCTCACTCCTTTTCAGGCCTGGTCCCTCTAACTGCCCTCCCTCCCCTTCAGGCTTGGTCCCCCACAATTGCCCTCTCTCCCCTGTAAGCCTGGTCACTCCTAACTGTCCTCTCCTGCTGGCCTGGTTGCCCATAACTGCCCTCCCCTGCTGGCCATCTTGTGGTTGCCATCTTGTGACCACATGAGGATGGCCATCTTTTGTGAGGGTGTAGGACCCAGAGGTTGAGAACCACTATCAGGATCACCTAAGACCACCAGAAAACACAGATATTTATATTATGATTCCCAACAGTAGCAAAATTATAGTTATGAGGTAACAACAAAAATAATTTTATGGTTGGGCGGTCACCACAACATGAGGAACTATATTAAAGGGTCGTGGCATTAGAAAGTTTGAGAACCTCTGGCCTAGAGAGTGTCTCCAACTTAGAAAGCATAGATCTTTAAATTGTATTAATTATTCCTCGTAAGTAAAATAAGAGGAAATTATATTTATTTTTCTTCATTTTAATGCAAAACCAGATTATATTTTAATACAAAATATACAAGTATATATTTTCAGTAGACTAATTGTTTAGAAACCACTTTGTAGAGCTATGTTAGGCTGACTGCACACGCATGCAGTAAAATTGAAATCTAAAGATATTATTATCATCACTTTAGTTTTGGCTGGATAGCTCAGTTGGTTAGAGCATCATCCCCACATGCCAAGGTTGCGGGTTTGGTCCCTGGTCAAGGCACATACAATAATCAACCAACGAATGCATAAGTAAATGGAGCAATAAGTAGATGTTTTTTGTTCTCTCTTTCCTTTCCTCTCTCTCTTTTAAATCAATAAGTAGAAATTTTAAAATATAGCACTCTCATAAAAACCTTTTTCCCCCTCAATTTTTGCATTGTTCATATAAATTGCTTTAAGGTCTGAATAACTCAGAAATTTTCTCAGCTTTCAAAGGGAAATAGAGATAACAATACATCATTAATTATACACTCAAAAAGCCACCAGGTTAATGGAATATTTAATGGTGCTTGCTCGTTCTGTCTGCATCAAGAAAAGTACATATGTTCTATAACTTTGGTACAAACACTTTCAAATAAAACTAGATCATATTTATAGCCATTTTTGTTTTTGCTTATAGTAATATCTTTCTGTTCTACTTCCTTTTAAAAACTTTGTCAGTGATTCATTTTATTTAGGATAAAACCCTCTTACATAAGATTTTCCCCACTCCTGCTTAACTGCACTGTGAGTGAAAAGTCATTAGACCCAGCTTTTCCCTTTGTATTTTGAGAAGCAACAAAACACTTCAGGTCTCTTCCATTTCCCTTTATTGAAACAGGAGTATTTAGGGACATTATAAGTGTATGTGGGTGCCACTCTGCATTTTGTACTTCTAGCACTTGGAAAGATTTTCATACCTCATGCTGCCTTGCAGAGCCTTACAGTAGCATTTTGAAAATTCAAATGAAAGTAACCACCCTCTTGGCTATTATATTCTGACAATCAGAGCCAGCCTGTGTAAATAACAAAGTTGTTTGCAAAGTGAAAGAATTACCCTCAAAAATTGGACAAATTCATTCATTAACTCATTGGCTGGGAGAGAGGAGCATGGTTGTCTATACTACTGAGTAAATACTATACAACATAAAGTACAGCCATGCATTACATAACAATGTTTTAGTCAATAATGGACTGCATATATAACAGTGGCCTCATAAGATTACAATGGAGCTGAATTTCCTATAAGAAATGGAAGGTTCTGTGGTTCAGAAGAAATTTTCTATTATCCTCTGACTAGAGGCTTAATGCACAAAATTCATGCATGGGGGGGGGGGCATCCTCTCAGCCCAGCTTGCACCCTTTCCAATCCGGGACTGCTCGCTCCTAACTGCTCACTTGCTTGCTGCCTGATCGCCCCTAAATGCTCCCACTGCCAGCCTGATCTCCTAACTGCTCCCCATGCTGGTCTGGTTGCCTCCAATTGCCCCCCTGTTGGCCTGGTAGCCCTCAACTGCTCCCCTGCCAGCCTGGTCACCCTACACAGCCTGAGGTTCAGTAACGTGCTTGTCCCTCACTAACCCCCGAGGACCTTGTAGCCCTGTGAAGTCTGCTGTTTGGTCATAAGTCTGGTTGTTTCAGTCATGACAGACCATGGATTTTTATATATTAGGATGGGAATAATATCTGTGGGGCTTGGCAACAGATTCCCTCTCACTCACAGAACCTCAGTTGTGAGTGCACAGATCATATCCCCATCAGTCAGCTACTGAGCTGTTTCAGCCCAGAGCAGCCTGTATCCCTAGCTGCCGTTAGTCCTCCCAGATGTAGCCTATGGTCTTCAGAGTTCATTGCTGTAAATTCTTGGTTGAGGACATAAGATTCTGTACAAGGATACAAGTCCATAGGAGTTATTTAACAAATATTACGTGTTGCTGACTCCATACTACCACAAGTGCATATGGAATATTTACCAAAAGCTTTCTGTGATGGTATGGAGCCAGGCTGTCCCTGTACTTTAGAAATATATTCAGGTAAAACATAGAAAATTTTATTTCTTCCATCAATGCAATGCCAGAGAGAGCCACTATGCCAGATAGGGTCAATGGAAAGAAAACAAAAAAAATTCCAAAGTCAAACTACTGAATTATCAGTTCTACACCCTCTCTATGTTCAAAACTCACTTTTTAAAATGAATACAACAAAGTTCCGTAATCTGACCATTGCTCCAACATGCAATAATCCAAACCACATTGCCATGACACTATCTGTGTTCCTTTATTTGACCATATATATCACTACTGGATAGTATTCCATGGTGTAAATGTACCACCATTTTTTATACACTCATCTACTGATAGGCACTTGTGCTGTTTCCAGAGCTTGGCTACTGTAAATTGTGCTGCTATGAACATAAGAGTGCATACATTCTTTCTGATTGGTGTTTCAGGTTTCTTAGGATACATTCCTAGAAGTGGGATCGTTGGGTCTAATGGCAGTTACATATTTAATTTTTTGAGGAAACTCAATACTGTTCTCCACAGTGGCTGCACCAGTCTTCATTCCCACCAGCAGTGCAAGAGGGTTTCATTCTCTCCACATCCTCTCCAGCAGTTGTCATTTGTTGACTTGTTGATGATAGTCATACTGACAGGTGTGAGATGGTACCTCATTGTTGTTTTCACTTGCATCTGTCCAGTGATTAGTGACTTTGATCATGTTTTAATATGTGTCTTGGCTTTCTGTATGTCCTCTTTCAAAAAGTGTCTATTTAGGTCCTTGGTCCATTTCTTTTTTTTGGATTGTTTATCTTCCTTTTGTTAAGTTGTATGAGTTTCCTGTAGATTTTGGAGATTAAACCCTTATCAGAGATAACTTTGGCAAATATGTTCTCCCATGCAGTGGGCTTTCTTGTTGTTTTGTTGATGGTTTCTTTTGCTCTGCAGAAGTTTTTTATTTTGATGTAGTCCCATTTGTTTATTTTCTCCTTAGTTTCCATTGCCTTAGGAGCTATATTGGTAAAGATAATGCTACCACAAATGTCTGCTATTTTGGTGCCTATGGCTTCTTACAAGATTTTTATGGTTTACCAGCTTTGGTTTAAGTCCTTTACCTATTTTGAGTTTATTTTTATGCATGGTGTAAGTTGGTGGCCTAGTTTCATTTTTTTGCAAGTATCTGTCCAATTTCCCCAACACCATTTATTGAAGACACTGTCTTGACTCCATTGTACTCTCTTGCCTCCTTTGTCAAATATTAATTTAGCATAATGTTGTGTATCAATTTCTGGGTTTTCTGTTCTGTTCTATTGGTCTATATGTCTGTTCTTGTGCCAGTACCAGGCAATTTTTAGAACAGTGGCTTTGTAGGATAGCTTAATATCTGGTATTGTGATCCCTCAAACATTATTATTATTTCTCAAGATTGCTGCAGCTATTGAGGGTATTTTTTATTCTAAATGAATTTTGGAACATTTGTTCTACGTCTTTGAAGTATGCCATTGGTATTTTAATGGGGATTGCATTGAATTTGTAGATAGCTTTGGATAGAATGGACATTTTAATGATGTTGATTCTACCAATTCATGAACATGACATATTTTTCCATGTGTTCATGTCTTCCCCTATCTCTTTTTTCAGCATCCTGAAATGTTCTGAGTACAGGTCTTTTATCTCATTGGTTAAGTTTATTCATAGGTATCTTAATTTCTTTGTTGCACTGCTATATGGGATTGTTGTTGTTTTTTTAGTTTTTCTTTCTGTGAGTTCGTTTTTGATGTAGAGAAAATCCATAGACTTCTAGGTGTTAATTTTGTATCCTGTTACATTGCTGAATTCATTTATTAACCCAGGCAGTTTTTTGATGGAGTCTTTTGGGTTTTCTATGAACAGTATCATGTCATCTGTGAGTAAGGGCAGATTTACTTCTTCTTTTCCAATTTGCATGCCTTTTATTTCTTCTTCTTGTCTGATCACAATGGCTAGTATTTCCAGTACTATATCAAACAGGAATGGTGAGATCAGGCACCCCTGTCTTGTTCCTGTTTTTAGAGAAACTGGTTTTGCTTTCTGCCCCTTGAGTATAATGTTGGCTGTGGGTTTTCCATATATGGCTTTTATTATAATTTCTCTATTTACTTTTATTCATGGGTTATTTGGAAGTATGTTATAGTTTCCAAACTAGTTTTATACCCCATAATGGTAAATGTTCCATATGCACCTGAAAAAATATGAATTCTGCTGTTGTTAGGGAAAATATCCTATAAATGTCAATTAGCTCATGCTGGTTGATTATCTTATTCAAATTTTATATTTCCTTATTTATTTTCTATTAATTTGTTATATTAATTACTGAGCAAAGGATATTTAAATCTCCAACCATACTTATAGATTTATTTATTTTTCTTTGCAGTCTAATCATCTTTTGTTCAGATACTCTGAAGCTCTATTATTAGGTACATACACATTTAGAATTTTTATGTCCTTTTTATGAATTGATCCCATTGTCATTATGAAATGACTTTCTATATTTCTGGTAATATTTGTTCTTAAAAGCTAACTCATTTTATATTAATATAGCTAATCAGCTAGTGATTAGCATATTATATGCAAGGTGCTTTTGCATCTTTTATTTATAACTTTTTTGCACATTTACATTTACAGTTTATTTTTTATAAGCAGCATTCAGTTATGGCTTAAAACATCTATATTTAATATCATAATGTGGTATCATTAGTTTTTAGTCCATTACCTTGCTGTTTTGCTTTGTATTTGTACACCTCTTCTTTTTTCTAATTTCTTTTAGATTCCTTGACTATTTTTAACAATTCCATTTTACCTTGTTTAATTTAGTAAATATATCTCTTTATATTCTTACTTTAGTGATTGATACAGGATTTATAACATACATTTTTAAACTTAACATGGTCTATTATCAGATAATGTTTGGTCACTGTGAGTGTTATAGTACATGAACTATATAATTGCATATTTCCATTTCTCCCCTTCTGATCCCTGTAATATTGAGTGGAATTTGAACTTGTGCCCTTTTTGTATGTGGTCCAATGTTCTGACTACTTAGTAACACTGACCAAGACTTCACCTTCATTTTCAAAGGTATTTTCACTGGGTTATGGCAATATAGGTTGTGTTGGTTCTTTTCTTCTTTTGGTCCTTTAAAGATGTCTGTCTGTTATCTTTTGTTTTTTAATTCTTTATTGTTTAAAGCATTACATATGTCTCTTTTTTTACCTGTTATCTTCTTGCTTTCATAGTTTTCAATGAAAAATCTGCTGCCATCCTTATCTTTGTTTCACTGTCAATAAGGTGACAATTTCTATCTGCTTTGTCTGATTCTCTGTTTATCTCTGACTTACGTAATTTGATTCAGACATGTGTTGCTATAGTTTTGTTCATGTCTCTTGTGCTTGAGATTCATTAAGCTTTTTGATCTCAGGACATATAGTTTTCACCAAATTTAGAACAATTTTGGCTATTATTTCTTCAAATGTGTTTTCAGTGTGCCTTTTTCTCTGCTCATTTAGAGACTCAAGTTATGTGTATATGTCACTGCCTGATATGATCCTACAGCTCACTGATACTCTGTTCTTTATTTTATTCTCTTTTCTCTAGCTGTTTCATTTTGTATAGGTTGTATTGCTGTGCCTTCAAGTTCACTATTATTTTTTTCTACAATATCTGATTTCCCATTAATCCTATCCAATGTATTTTTAAATTTTTTATATATATTTTATTAATTTTTTTACAGAGAGGAAGGGAGAGGAATAGAGAGTTAGAAACATCAATAAGAGACATCAATTAACTGCCTCCTGCACGTCCCCCACTGGGGATGTACCTGCAACCAAGGTACATGCCCTTGATTGAAATTGAACCTGGAACCTTTCAGTCCACAGCCTGATGCTCTATCCACTGAGCCAAATCAGTTTTGGCTCCAGTGTATTTTTAATCTCAGACATGGTAATTTTCACCTCTGGAAGTTCAATTTGGGTTCATGGTTTACCAAGTGTCTAAAATTTTGAACATCCTATATAATAAAATATAATATGCAAATTAACCATCATGCCCTCTCACAAGATAGCTACCCCCATGTAGTCACAAGATGGCCACCACAAGATGGCTGGCAGGGGAGCGCAGTTGTGGGCAATAAGCCAGCAGGGGAGGGCAGTTTGGGGCAACCTGGCCTGCAGGGGATTGGTTGGGTGGGCAAGGCATGCAGGGGAGGGCAGTTGGGGGCAACCAGGCCTACAAGGGAGGGCAGTTGGGAAGAAACAGGCCTGTAGGGGAGGGAGTTGGGGGTGACCCAGTCTACAAGGGAGGGATGTTGGGGGGTATCACGCTTATGGGGGGTCAGTTGGGCTTAAACTGGCATCCCCCGAGGGGCCCTAGATTGGAGATGGTGCAGGCTGGACTGAGGTACACCCCCCTAGTGCATGAATTTCATGCACCGGGTCAATAGTATGGAATATAGTTATAGTAGCTACTTTAATTAACTATGTGGTAATTCTAATATCTGTGTCAATTCTGCTTCTGTTTTGATTTATTTTATCATTTTGGATTAAAAATTTCTATTTCCTTATATGGATATTAATTTTTTATTGGATGCCAGGAATTATAATATTTTTCCTTATTCATTGCTTTATAATTTTGTATTTCTATTAATCTTGAGATTTGTTTTGAAATTCAGTTAACTTACTTGAAAATGGTTTGATCCTTTTGTATGCTGCTGTTAAGATTTGTTAGGAAGGATCAGAGAAGTGTTCAGTCTAGGAATTGTTATTTCTACTACTCCGTTGAAATCCTTATGTTTACTCCATTCAGTGACTTATAAATTTTGAGGTTATCTAGCCTATCCAGTAGGGAGAGGCACTATTCCCAGCCTATATGAGTATAAGCACTGTTAATTTTAATTTCTTCAAATGTTTTACTTCCTCAGCCTTGTGTAATTTCTTTGTATACAAGTGCTGAACTGAATTTATCTGAATACTCAAAAGGAGCCCTCCATAAATTTCCATAGTTCTCTCTACATACAGCTCTTTCTTCATTAATCTTTCCTATAAACTATAGTGCTCTTGGTCTCCTTGGATTCTCAGTCCCATCACATTGACACAGAAAGTCCATTTAGCTCTGCCTCAGTTGTTCTTCTCTGCACTATGACCTGAACGTTCTCTCCAAGAAGTAATCTACACTAATAAAAGAGCAACATGATAATTGACCATACTGTCGCAATGTCCACCAGCCAATCAGGAGTGAGTATGCAAATTCGCCAAAAAGATGGCGAATTAATTTGTATACACAAGTGCTGAGTGGCCAGCAGAGGCCAGATTCTTGTGTTATTGCCATGCAGATGACACAGGCGTTCTGTACCACCCCAGCTGCTTAGGACCTCTGGGAAGTTTGGAAAGGCAGAGAGGTGGCTCTGGGATGAGCAGAAAGGCAGCTCCAGGCAGAGTGAAGTCAGTGCAGGCAGCCAGGGGAAGAAAGGCCCATTCTTTTTTTTTTTTTTTTGAAAGGCCCATTCTTACCTGGATCTTAGTACATCGGACCTCTAGTCTAGGATAATAATAGGATTTGATTCCATTGTCTTAGGGATCACCGAGTTCAGTTTTGATGTCCAGTGTCTTGCAAACTATTATTTCATCAATTTTATGCATTATTTTATTGTTTTCTGTGGCAGTTTTAATTTGTTTCCTGTTTTTCCATCTTGTCCAGAAGCAGAGAATTTTCCACTATTTTAAACTTTAAGTACACACTATTCCTGGTTAAACGGTATTGCTAAGTAGAGCTATAATTATTTACTTATTATTTAAAACCTAAAGCCCTGATCCACCCAAACAGGGCACCAGAACAGCCCTATGAAAACTATAGAAGGAGGCAGCCACTGTTGATTGATATGGTGATAATTTATAGATGCTACAACATTGTTCTGTTTCTGTCCTTCTTTATGTAAGTCATTTATCCATGATATAGTTCACTTATTTGGAAGATCCTTCTTGTTCTGGGAGTTCAGCAGTCTTTATCTAGATAGAGAAACATTATAATGAAAACAAGAATGCCCTGCATGTATCTAGGTTTATACATATTTGATATATCAGTTCATATATTTTTAAAGAGTATTCATACTCATTTACATTGTATTTTATCTTTGCTATGTCTATAAGGCACTAGAAGATTAGGTATTTTCATATTCATTCACATAGAGGTTAAATGATCTGCTTGATCACATCATAAGCTAGTGTTAGAACAATGACTGGTACTGAAACTGCCCAACTCTCTGCCCCCATATCCTATGACTATTTAATGGCTTGTAAAGATAGAATTGATATATCTGGGCTGTGTCAGGCATGGATCTCCCTATTAAGTTGAAATCTGAGTAAAACAGAGACTAAGAGCATTCCTGTAGCAGCAATTCCATAGAAATAAAGGGGAGCCATCTTCTCATAATATATTTTGATATAATGTAAAATTTCAGGCCCAAGCTAGATATGAAAACTTGTTTTCTTTCCTCTTGCCATCATGCATTATTCATGCGAAGTGACCTCACTTATATGTCATAGTCATATTGTGATGATAGAAACTCCTTTAGTACTGGCATACGGATGGTCTTCTTTCCTGTTGTTCTAGCTTTATCTACTTCCTCTGCTTTATATAGCTGCTATTAGGACTGTCGCCCAACTTTGGTAATCAACCAAAATGAGTTTTTACTCATCACAGTTATCTGTCATTTCCAGCAAAAATCTTGTGTACTCAGCCTTGTCTTCTGTCTTCCCCAGGAATCCTATTTAACTCCTTGAAACCAAAGGTCCCATTCCTCATTGTCCTGCCCCTAAGGTTCTGCCAGCTTTCACAGCAAGAATCTGAAGATGGTCATAGGGTTAGCTGACTTATGTCTGCTTTAACAGATAGCTGCTCTCAGCTGGCTGGTCCAAGTCACATGTTTCCTGATCTGAAGCAATAGAAAGTCTGATGGGATTATTTTAGAACCTCTCTGTGCCTTATTTTTTTTTCTTATGCACTTCTCTATTTCTCTTACTCAAAAGAGAGATGATGCAATAAACTGTCTAAATATCTTGCTGGTATCCTGAAAATATTTAGCTGCCAAAAAAATCTAAATGTGAAAAAAAAATTCTTAAGAGAAAGTAGGAAATTATTTAGAGAAGTAGATTCTAAAACAGGGAATCACTAAAGAAAAGAAATGTATTGGAATATTATCCTGAGAAAAAAATTAATATTAATAGCTACCCAAGGTTACTGAGTATATGGAATAAAAGACATTTGAAAAAGGCACTTCACAGGAATCTATGCTGGTTAATAGTGCTTTGAAGAATGATCTCTGAATGATTTTAGTAGAGTGCCAATCTGAGAATATGTACATATGACTCAGCCATATATTGTTTTTTAAATGTATCCTTACCTAAAATTACTATAAAGTGAGAGAATATAATTTGATTTATGAAAAAACAAGGATTAAGTGATTTTTATCATTAGGCAACCTCTACTTGCAGGTTTCTCTTGCAGGTTTCTAAAAACGTGACACTAAAAATTCGGTTACAACTTCAAAGTTTCACAAACTATTTTCTCAGACTCCTTCACCTTGATTCTCACAGATATAAGTTTATGGCTCTATTTGGTTATGTTTTCTCATCTGTACAGACATTCAGGGAAATACTACAATAATTTTCAAAAGGAGTAATATATTAGAATCATCTATGAAGTCTTTAAGACATAAGAGCCTAGAGTCCTACCTCAATTCTGTAGCCCTCAAATATCTGGGAATATAGGGCTTATTTTATAACAATGCATGAGTAAGCTATGCATCCCTGTTTAAAAAACAGTTTAGATTAATGGCTATCTGGAAAAAATAGATAATTTGGTTTGCAATGCTTTCCTATTACTACTGTAACAAATTACTATAAATTTAGCAATTTGAAACAGCACAAATTACTATATTATAGTTCTAGAGGTCAGAGGTCCAAAAAGGGGTCTCACTAAGCTAAAATCAAAGTGTTCATGGGGCTATATTCATTTCTAGAGGTTCTAGAGTAAAATCCCTTGTCTTGCCTTTTCCAACTTCTAGAGGTGGCCTGCATTCCTTTGCCTGTCCCCCACTTCGATCTTCAAAGTCAGCAATGGTTTGTCAAGTCTTTCACACAATGCCATCTTTCTGACTCTAACTCTTCTGCTTCCCTCTTCACCATTTAAGGATCCTTGTGATTGCATTGGGCTCACTCATATAATTAAAGATAATCTCTTTAAGGTCATCTGATGAGCAATCTTATTCCTTCTGGAAGCATAATCCATTCTTGCAATATAACAACATATTTACAAGTTCTGGAGATTAGGGAATGGACAACTTTGGGGGAACATTATTCTCCCTACCACAAAATCGATCTATTTCAAACACTTCATTTGGCATATGAGACAAAAAAGGCACACATAAGTAAAAACACTTCACCAGTTAGTGTTATTAAGGTCCTCAAAATTACCCTTTTCTTTATTTTACTTCTGAAATATAATAACCAAATTCTGTCAAATTGGTACATGTAACTCTAAACCAGTTAACACTGTCCTCCTCCATAATTCAGGCCCACTTTGCCAACCATACCCTTGACTTCCATTTGGTGTTTCATAGGTACATGCAGATACTCAAGTTATGCTTCCCTTTCTAGCACCCAATTAAAGACAGCTAGAATATAGCAACTAATCTAAGGCAAGCCACTCCCAAAGTCCCAGTGGAAGTTGAAATTAATCTTCTTTGTTGCATGCTTAACTTTGCATCCTATAGTATTCCTTTGCTTGCTGAGATTATGGAGTCTGAAAGGACGTTCTGCTCACTATCCCCAAAGCATTACCTAGCCCTTACCATATGCTTTGCTCTGGCAGGTGCTGTCACTGTCCCACAGGGAGAATCCCACTCCTATTTCTTTATCCCAACCAAACTTTAATCATGATTCCAAGATGGAGATCTAGAATTGATTCAATTTCTACTTTTATAACATTGAAATTATATCCGTGTCTTTGATTTCTCTCTTCAGCTTTCTCACTCCTTTTTATTTAGCCAACTTTCAACCTGCCATTTTTTCTCCCAGGCCAGAACACTGCCTTACCTAAACACATGCTCAATTAATAATTGTTGAATAAATTAATGAATGAGTGTATGGATGGATGGTCTATTGAAATAGCCTAACATTTGGTTCCTGTCTCATCTTTCTTCCTTCAAACACACCCTTTGCACTTCTGCTCAATAGATTCTCTTTAAAACAAGACTCAAACTGAATCCTTTCACAGCTTTCAGGTGGCTACAAAATAAAGTCCACATTTCTTAGATTGACATTCAAGACCACTTAAAATTAACCTCCTACCAAGCTTTGTCTCCTACCGTAGTAGCTCTCTTCTAATATTCACACCTCTATATCCCCATTTTGCAGTGACAGCTCATGCTCTTTAATCTCTTATTACAACCTGTCCTTATGCCCTGATGCTTCACACTTATGTTTTTTCAAAATTTTGAATGCATGTCTGACCCTTCCAGTCTCCATAACAAAAGATCCAAGCTTTCTTCAAGTGTCAGTATTTGAGCTATTTTCTTCATGAATTCCTCCTAAAGCACTCTGCAGGCTCCTCTCCATTCATAGGTCTTACTCATTTTGTATCCTTCATAGGGCTTTGTACTAAGTACAGACTAATGTATGTTTATTAAAAAATTGCTAATTTTATAATAGAGTAATACTTACATTGTTGATGATTTCTGAATCATAAAAATGATTATTTTTGGCTTTATATTACTCTGATAGAAAATAATATTTAATGGTAAAAATATTTTTTTTTCCAAAAGAAGGAAACTTTTCATTCAATCACTGGTTAACCAGAAAATCCTATTAATCAAAAGATTCATTCCTTGCTCTCAATTATACACACTAATGGAGGGAAGCAGTGAGGCAGATGATCTAACAGAGTAGATAATAAAAAATTCTGCTCAATGTTTACAGGCTCTCCCCCCACCCCACATACACACACATATTTCTCCTTTCTCTGGCCACTTCACTACAACCCTAGCAGATTCATTATCCTGATTCTGTTTGGCTTGGGCTATACAAAAAAGAGTTTGAATTCTCTGTGCATGCATTCATTTATCTGTCTTGTACTGGCTATCTCCTATCTCCTGGCCATGCAGCAAGGCACTGGATGGAAGAAGAGAAATGGAGGCAAACCATATATAGTTCCTGCCTGGAAGTTATTCATAATTTTTAAATAAAACGAGTTTGCCATCTAGATCAGCACTGAAATTTTTTTGGTCCTAAACACACCAAGGGATGCAACACATTGTCATCAATTGCAACAGCATACAAAACCATAGACACATGAAATATCATGCTATACTAAGGTAAAGATCACAAGGTCAAGCTTGCTCTATAATCTGGATAGTGTACTTAGGGGAAGATGAATGTGGAATGCATGGGAGGGGGAGGGGGAGAAAAACAACACTAAAAGTCTGGTAGAGGACAGATTTCTAAACCCAGCCAAGACATTTGGACTAAATCCTAGAGGCAACAGTGAACTGGCAAAGGAAATGACATTGCTTAATGGCAGGGGTGACTGCAGAGTCATGGGAAGGATCTAGGAGCCCTGGTTAAACATTTGAGCCACAAAATAAATAATCCACAGAGAGAAACTAATTCTGAACATTTAAAGTTATAACTTCTGTTTTTATATAAATTTTTGGAACTTGTACTGCCTAAGAATTTAGACGTGATCTCTACTAAACAAACAACAAACAAGTGCCTAGCACAGTGCCTTTTACATGATAGGCATTTAGAAAATGACCATTAAATCAATAGAATGAGAGATGAGACTTAATAAGAAAGAAAGTATAGTAAGCAGCCACCAGGGCTGAGCTATAAAAGGTCCATTGAGTGACCTTATCTTCCTGGTGCTTATAAAGTAAAGTTAAATCTTATATTCAGAAGTTGAAAGAAAAGCATATTCAAATTCCTTTCATAAAATTCTCAAGTGGCCTCCCTGATAAAATCAGGATTAAGTCCAATCTCATTAAGTAGGGCTAAAAAGCTTTCTATAATTTGGTCCCCATGCAACCTTGGCTACCTACTTTTCTAATATTTCCTAACACAAACATGTATTATAACATAATGGTGGATTGGAGAAAAAATGGCGGCAGAATAGAAGGTCATGGCTGGAACCTTATCACTGGGCAGAGGGAGAGAGCAGCTGAGAGTCGCACTGGAAGTGTTTGTTGGCAAGTTAAGAGTCGGTTATCCTCCAGGAGAAGGTGGGGGACTGCTGGACGGTTTCCCTGACCAGCAGCCCCATTGCCATGGGGTTTTTTTCTCCCAGAGCCACCGGCGCGAATGTGGAGATGGCGCCATCTTGCAGGGGAAAGTAGATGTCTACCATGGTCTGAAAAGCTACAGCTTCAGCATCCACGGAACACTGCTATCCAATCGGCGCAGACACTGGGATTCAGAGGAGCTCCACATGCCACACGGAAAGGTCAGATTTTGCCTGGGATAAGGTGAGGTTTCCTGTCGCACAGAACAGAGAGACGCAGACTGTGGGAACTGGACTAGAGGAAAGATGCTCTAAAAAGAAATCCACGGATGTGGGGCAGGGTATGATCCCTAAATGTGGAAGAGGACCCTCAGAATTATTAACAGAGCGGAGCACTAGAAAGCAACCTATTTTGATCTGAGGCAGAAAGACAGCCTGGGAGTTATTACAGTGTCCCGGCTGTTCAAACAGGAGCGAGCAGGGAGAGAGCACAGACAGCACTCTCCTCTTCAGACCCTGGATTCTGATTGCTAAGACCAATAAATAGGATCACACAATTGGAGACATCCTGAGAGACTGCAGGGGAAGGGTGTTTTTCTGGAACGTGGGGACTGGAACACAGAGTAACCATCAGAGAATCAGCTCTGGGGCAACACATCCCCACAAACCAATATTGAGAATGACAGAGTAGCAGAATCTAAGCAAAGCCTAGAGAGATCCAGTGCTTAGTTTCAGAGGTCAACTTCGAAACACTGCCAAACAGTGGATGATTCATAAATTGACTCCCACATTAATCACAAAAGAATAAAGAGATTAAGACGCACTTCTGCAGTGGAACACAGGGAACAGCAATATCCTCCTGACTGGGAAATAGGAGTGCCAAACAGAACACTAGTAGAAGTGAATGACCTCCACTACTGCCCATTCTTTTTTTATTTTAATTTTATTATTTTGCATATTTTAATTAAAAAACTATTTTTTCTTTTCTCCCCAATTGATTTTACCTTTTTAATTATTACATTTTAATTTTCAACTAGTATTATTACTACTAGTATTTTACCTTTTCTTTTTTAAAAAAGTGTCATTTTATTTGCTCTTAATTTTACTTTGGGATTAGAGTTCTACATTCTATTTCATCTTTCCTTTAGCATAATTTTACTCTTTCTCAACTCTACCTTTATGTCAACACTCTCTTCCGAACTTTCCCCATTTTGTTGTCTTGTTTCTCTTTCCCTTTTACAAGTTAGATTGTCCCTATTCTTTCTCTTTACCTGGTTAAAATTTCACCCCACTTATATATCTAATTTCAAATCTCCTACTCCAAGTTTATACAAACCTCTCTCTTCTTGTCTTGACTATCCAAAAAAATTGTTTTTCTCTAGGTCCTTTTCTTATTGTTTGCCTGAACGGTGATTATATCGATTTTATATATTTTTGTGAGATTGATTTTGCTTATTCTACCTGTTTTATTTTGCTTTTTGTTTACTTTGTTTTGGTTTGTTTTTTACCTCTCTTTTCCCTCACATTCCTTGATATTGGTTGTTATTTGTAGTTTGTATTAATCACCAGGTACTTGTTGCCAGCATTTCCTGAGATTAGTGGATGTTCTATTGCAGTTTCCACCACATATCTATACCTTATTCCCCTTTTCTCTCTTGTTCTCTTTCTTTTCATTTTGACATTTTTTATCTTTCTCTTTTATTCTTCTTTTTATTTATTAGTTTTATTTTTTAATTTTTATTTATTATTATTTTTTATTTTAGTTTATCTTATTTTCTTTATTTTTTTTTACTTTTTTATTTTTCTCCCTTCTAACAATTTGATTTTGTAACTTCTTTCTTTCCTGTTTTCCTCATTTTTCTCTTCTTCTTTCTCTACTTACTCCTAATTTGTCTTTATTTGTGGTCACCTTATTTGTGGTTATTAACACCTTCAATAAATTTGTGTTCAGACCCTTGTGTATTGTACCTGGTCATGTTGTAGTTTGTGCCTTTAAATCAACATAACAGAGAGAACTACATATCCAGACACCCAGAGAAGAAAGACCCTGGGCAGACAAAGAAACAGCCCGCATATGACAGAAAAGTAGGTATCACCAGAAAAGGAAGTAAATGAAATAGAAGAAGAAATAGACCTCCCAGAGAAAGAGTTCAGAAAACTGGTCATAAGGTGAATGAAAAGAATAGAAGACAAAATCAACAATGTGAGTAAGAGCCGAAAGGAAATGAAGAAGCAGCAAGAAGAAATGCAGAATAATCAAGAACTGAAAAATGACATCACTGCTATAAAGAACTTAATAGAAAGCATCAAACGTAGACTAGAAGAAGCCAAGGACCACATCAGTGAGCTAGAAGATAAGGTAGGAAAAAATACTCAAATACAGCAGCTTCTAGAAAAAAAAAAAATTAAAAAGCAGGATGAAAGCCTAAGGGAACTTTGGGATAACATGAAACAAAACAACATCCGTATAATTGGGGTCCAGAAAGAGTGGAAACTGAGCAAGGAATAGAAAACGTGATTGAAGAAATAATGACAGAAAACTTCCACAACATAGGAAAGAAAAAATCCACAAAAATTCAAGAACCTCACAGAGTCCCAAGAAAAATGAAACCCCAAAAACTGACACCAAGGCACATTATAATTAAATTGGCAAACACCAATGACAAAGTAAGAATCTTAAAAGCGGCCAGAGAGAAACAGAAAGTTACCTACAAAGGAACCCCCATAAGACTAGCTACTGATTTCTGAACAGAAACTCATCAGGCCAGAAGGGTATGGAATGAAATATACAAAGTCATGCAAAGGAAGGGTCTCAATCCAAGAATACTGTACCCCGCAAGGCTTTCAATCAAAATTGAAGGTGAAATCAGGAGCTTCACAGAGAAAAAAGGACGAAGGGAATATATTACCACCAAACCACCAATGCAAGAAATGTTAAAGAGTCTGCTGTAAAAATAGAAAGAAATTGTAAGTAAAGAAGGAACTCAGGAGTAAAGACTAAATATGGTGACAGATAAGTACCTATCAATAATAACTTTAAATGTAAACGGATTAAATGCTCCAATCAAAACACATAGGGTAACCGATTGGATAAGAAAACATGATCCATATATCTGCTGTCTACAAGAAACCCACCTCAGAAAAAGAGATGCACACAGATTGAGCGTGAAGAGATGGAACATGGTATTTCAGGCAAATGGAAATGAAAAAAAAGCTGGGTATGCAACACTTATATCGGACAAATTAGATCTCAAAGTGAAGGACATTACAAGATATAAAGAAGGCCACTTCATAATACTAAAGGGAACAATCCAACAAGAAGAAATAACTCTGGTAAACATATACGCACCCAATATAGGAGCACCTAAATACATAAAAAAATCTCCTGGAGGGTATTAAGGGAAAGATTAACAGCAATACAATCATATTAGGTGACTTTAATACCCCACGGTCACCACTGCATAAATCCTCTAAACAAAAAATCAGTAAAGAAACATCAATCCTAAATGACTCACAAGACCAGATGGAATTAACTGACATCTTCAGAACATTTCACGCGAGAGCCACAGCATATACATTCTTCTCCAGTGCACATGGGTAATTTACAAAATTAGTCCATATGTTGGGTCAAGGCAAAGTCTCTTCAAATTCAAGAAAATAGAAATCATATCAAGCATTTTCTCAGATCACATGCGCATAATACTGGAAATCAACTACAATAAAAACAATAGAAAGAAATCAAACACATGGAGACTAAACAGCATGCTATTAAACAATGACTGGGTAACCAGAGAGATCAAGGAAGAAATAAAGAACATCATGGCAACAAATTACAATGACAACACAACAATACAAAATTTATGGGACACAGTGAAAGCAGTCTTGAGAGGGAAGTTCATAGCTCTACAAGCCTACTGCAAAAAACAGGAAATAATGGTGATAAATGTCCTAACACTGCAACTCAAAGATATGGAAAGAGAGCAACAAGAAAAGCCCCATGTATGCCAAAGGAAGGAAAATTAAAAATGGATCTCCCATTTGACCCAGCAATCCCACTCTTAGGAATATATCCTAAGAAAGTAGAAACACCAATCAGAAAGGACTGATGCACCCCTATGTTCATAGCAGCACAATTTACAATAGCTACAATTTTGAAACAGCCTAGTTGCTTGTCATCAGATGAGTGGATCAGAAAACTATGGTACATCTACACAATGGAATTCTATGCTGCATTAAAAAGAAAGAATTCTTACCATTTGCAGCAGCCTGGATGGAACTGGAGAGCCTTATGCTTAGTGAAATAAGCCAGTAAATTAAGGAGAAGCATCACATGATCTCACTCATTTGTGGATAATAAAGAACATTATAAACTGATGAACAAAAGGATAGATACAGAGGTAGTAAAGCATCAAACAGACTGTAAAATTACAGCAGGAAGTTTACGGAGAGGAGGGGTAGATAAGAGATCAGCCAAAGGACTTGTATGCATGCATATAAGCATATCCAATGAACACAGACAAAGGGGGTTTGGAGTATGCCTGGGAGTGGGGCAATGGGAAGATATGTATATATGTAAAATAAAAAAATAACTAAATGATCCCCCAAACTTCTACTAAATAAATGTCAATATTTGTCTGACCATAGACAGGTTTTGTAATCTGGACAGTCTTGATTTTTCTCTAAGCAATGCTGGGTGGTTTCCTATGATGATAAATTATTACAGTAGTTTTTTTTTTAAATATGAACTGAGAATCGTATTGTCTAGTGTGATCATGGTTAGGTCTCAGAATTATGCCAACACTTGGATAATTCTTATATAAACAACTTGGTTTGTCTAGTTCTAATCAATATGTAATGTTTCAATGCCAAAGCAAAGCTTGCATTATTCTTTGAATACCAAAGCATGAAATTACAAATGGACTGAACCTTTGATACACCTGCTAGAGCATGCATATATGATAAGAATCAATAGTAATAATTTTTAGTGTGTGCTTACCTCTTGGAAGGCAATCATGCAGAAGGATGCCTGAACTAGAAATGAGTTTGCATTTATTTTAAGGATTTAGAATGTATCCATTAATTTGCAGTATCCCACATAATGTTTTTAGGTTATATCTATGGTCTTCCAAAGTACCCCATAACAACAAGTCAACTCATCACACATTAAGTTACATTTTAAGATAGCTATAACACTTCTTAAATTTACATGTGAAACAAAGGGTCCTTATGAATTTCATTAAATATAAAATTTAGCTTTAAATCCTAGATTAGGAAATCATCTCTCTCTCTCTCTCTCTCTCTCTTTCTCTCTCTCTCTCTCTCTCTCTCTCTCTC